>VXBZ01001748.1:222405-278412 GCA_013399135.1 Heliornis fulica | reverse complement strand
AATGATTTGACTGAGAAAGTCAGGCACGTTGCATGACTACCCACTGTTCAAGTATAGCACATAAGGAAGAACTCCTCCTACTGTAAAATCAGAAAGATCTAAATCTATCTTTTAGCATGCAAAATAATTGCCAATAAGATAGTAAGCACCAAAACTTCAGGTCTTTGGAACCAAGAAACTTTTAAGACCAAAGCTTATTGAATTTTGTAATATTTTTTTGTCCTTGCCAGTTGCTAAGAACAATGATTAAATTTATGGGTTACCAATATCCATCTCTCCAGGATGTAATCTGTCTAATCAAATGATGCTAATGTTGCTCTTTGGGCCCTTATGATAGAAAGAAAGGAGTAATTGGGAAAATGACAAACATGCATGACTTGACAGTCTGGCACAGTCTTTATCCATGAGCATAGAGTATGAAGAGAAACCAACAAACCAAAATCTTAAGGTCTACGGGACTGTGAGTGACAAGAGGACACTCAGGTCATGAATACTCTTAGCTGTAAACCATAGGAAGCAGCAATGTATGCCAAGCTTCAGCTCTGGACAGTCCCGAAAGCACAAAGCAAGATGTAAAATAAAATGGAACTTTTATGAAGACATATGGCAGGGAAGGTTGTAAATGTCATTGCAAATCTCTACCTGGAAATTAAGCTACATTGATTTACATGCAGAATTCAAATTTCAGTAAAAGTTGCCAGATTCATCATTAAGATGCTTCAGTTGGATTATCAAGAGACTGGTTAAAAAAAAGGTCTATTTGTCACTACTGACAATACACCACCACAAGTTACACAGCCACTGGCACCACAAAGCACTTTTATCCCCAAATGACAGTGTCAAATTGTACTATACCTCTTCTTATGCACTGGCAACACACGGTTTTAGGAAAGGATACTAGCCAAGGTATTCATCTTGCTTTGTATTGACTTCAACATCCCTCTCTGCGAAGTCATATTTTCTTTAGTTGCCATGGCAATGCTGGAGAAAGAAGAAGAAAAAAAAAGTGGATCAAGTTGTTGGTGCTAAGAATAATCTCCAGCTAAACCAAGAGGAAAGCAAGCAGGCAACGCTTTTTCAGAGGACAATGAATGAGGTGACGCAATATGAATGAAACCACATTTTTTCCATTAATCTCTATCCTTTACACTTAAACAATTTCTCTTTTTATATAACCATTAACAATTGTAAACACTGCAATTTCTTGAGAGGCAAGTCTCTGGCACAACTCCCCAGCCCTGACCAAAACCAGTACCTAAATTACAAGCAAAACTACAGGTGCACAAGTTCTAAATTTAGAAGTTTGTTTTATCACAGAAGCCCTGTACTTACTTTCACTCTAGAGAGCATATGAAATTTCTTGCTTGCCATCAGGGTATGATAGCTACAGAAATATTAAGCAACTAAGAGCTGACTCACAATTAAAAAAAATCAATTTGCAAAGCAAACATGCTGGTTGAGAGGAGATGGAAGTGCTATTTGAGACCTGACACCTGAAGGTTTTGGGACCATCAAGCCAGGACATACAGTGATCAGGTCTCTGAAGGCATTTGAACACATCAGAGCGTTGAGATCTACTTTGACTTGGGATCAACATTGTCCTCTGCCTCCAGATGAGCAGGCAAAGCTTGGATTCTCCTGCACTGAGAATTGCAGTAAGCCCTAGCTGACTTTTCCACTAGCTGGAGTTGGGGAAACTGGTGTATAATGACATCATATCAAATTATGCTTCCTTCACAGCACAGATAAAATAAATTTTTGAGCTTTGGTCCTAATTAAAAATATCATCCGTGGATATACATGTATGTACTCAGCTGACAATATTTTTTTCTATCTTAATTTTCTCTTCAGCTTGTAAAACAGCGTTACAGGATGAAAAATGAAAGGGTAGGCTAGAACTTGTAGCCCTGTGTAGTCTTCATGTAGCTACTCTGAATGCAATACTTTTGTCAAGCCAAACTGCCCAGACTCATTTACATCTAGAGAAACAGTATAGACTCTGGAGATATGGTGATTAAGAAGGAAGATTGTTCTCCTTGGCTGGCATGCATTTCAAAAACAAAGGAAGGACATAATACAACACAGCTAGATAGTAACTCAGAACGTGACATCTATATTGCTGTTGACTATATCTACATGAATAAGAGCAATTGAAGATTCTTGGGCAAGTCTGCTGAGCCTTAAATATGGAGTGAAAGTGTTCTGGAAGAATCAAAGTGGAAGAACATGATAAAACAGACATAAATATGAGGAAAGGGAACTAAAGCTGTAATTTCAGAGAACAAACCAATAGGAAAATATACAATGCTCCTTTTACCCAGGACAGACATTTGACACTTGCTCACACCCAGTGTTTGTATACAAAAGAATCACAGCTGAGGTCTGCATTATTTCAAAGGAAGCCTATCATTAATCTCAAGTCCTGCAATATGAACTGGACATTGCATTTCACATAAAGCCATAATATCTACTGCTGAAGTCTGTGAATGTACTTGCTCAATACATCCAGTTTTCACAGACTGTTCTGTACTGAATTCACCTGGCTTTGGGCTTATCTTTCTGTAACAGAAAAAAAAGTCAAAGCATCATTTGTCCAAATAGTACTGAAGTACCTAGGTCAAACTGGCATAGGAACACTAGAAGGTGACAAAAAAAAAGGACTTTTATCCACCTTGGTGAATCTTAAGTGTGTCTTTCCAGGTAAACCTGGTAGGAAAAGTCACACATATGTAATTTATTTGTCTACTTATTCAACAGAACTGGAGCTCCCAACATTGACTCAATACATTGTCTGACCAGGACACTAGAGCCAGGAAGCCTAACAACTGTCCTTCAAAGCCTTAGAGCAAAAGGTCAACATCACCCTTCACAAACATCTTAAAGAAGAAAACAGCCTGGATCAATGATCACAGAAGAGTTTCTGGAGCAGTGAATTCCTTTGGGCTCCCTTCCATTCTGCCTGCCTACTTCATCTCAAGCAGCCCTTTATACAGTAACTTCAGCCTTCCTATAAGTTCCAGGCAAACTTTAAAGGAAAAAATAATATAAAACCTACTAACACTTCTTCAGGTGGAGGCTGTCTTTCCCAACTCTGTTTTTATCCATAAAAAACCTGAGTTTAGCACCCCAGAGCCCGAGTGTTTTAGCTGGTACGACTCTGGTTTTAGCAGTAGCAGAATACCTCGGAAAGCAAGATGAATTCATCGCAGACATGTGTGAAACACAGGTGACAGAAGGGCCACCCTATGGCTCCCATAGCTTTCAGGTCACAGAAAAGACTTCCAAAAGCTCTATGTAACAATTTCTTTTAAATAGAGCATGCATTGACAGGGCAGATCAATGTTAAAGCTATATTGTCAGCCTGTAAGCTTGGATGTATAGTAGGAAACTGGGAGTTTACCAGCTATTAAGAGAATACGAACCATTTGGTAACATATAGGCAAAACCCTGACATCTTCAAACAGCAGCTCTGTAAGAACAGACCTGACATTTTAATGCTAAGTTTGGAAGGGCTAGATGATTAGCTTTATAAAAAAAACAAAGACATTTCAGGGAAGAACTAAGAAATACCTTCAAGCATTTTTTTTATTTGCAGCTATCTATTTAGCTTTTCTTTTTCTTTTATACTTTTGAAGTGCCAAAGTGAAAACAAAACTAAGGGGTAACTGGAAGCAATGAGGCTTGCAGTCACCACCTCACTGTTTATAAAGGGAATGCCAGAATCCATGAACCAGTGCTCTTTGTGTCTGCAAAGGAACAGAGGAAAGTCTGCAAAGCTGCTCTTCCACCTCCTCTGTGTAGTACTGCCACTCAGCACGTTATGTGTGCTCATTCCTGTGAGTACACCAACTCATCTAACCCTTTAATGCACCTGGTTTATTAGATTACACAGTAGAGTCTTTTCAGGAGTAAAATTACAAGAAAAAAAAAGGTGAAAATTAGATTGGAGGAGGAGAAAAAAATTGCATCATTCCCTACTCCAACAGTGCATGACTGTACAAAGAAAAGCATCTAAGAGAAGGTGTTACCAGGAATTCCAAACAGAGAGTAAGCTCTAGATCAACACAGAAAAAGCCATCAAGGGCTGAAAAAGGGGCTACAAATCAGAATAGTAAATACATCAAACTAGCACAGGTGAGAAGATGCAGCATTTGACAAACTATTCATTTACAACTCAGCATACAGGTATTTTACTTTTATAAAGTAAAAAGCCACAACCTTGCACAAGTGCTGAGTGACCTACGGCTTCTTATCTCACCCCTCACCGACTTGATACTCGTGCAGATGAAGTTTTAATACAGCATTTCTCAAAACACTCCTGAATTAAGCCACATGTTTTCATAAGATGCATCCAATGACTCATTAAAGCATCCATTAATTTACAGAAGTGAAAATACAAGATGATTGCCAGGATTATAAAATGTTCCTAAGACACTTCCAAAATGCCTTTGGAAATAATTACTACAGATTACCATGGAACAAAAGATTCCTGCTTTAACATCTGAGGAGTGAAACTGTCCATTTCACACAAAAAAGCAGGATGTATCTATTTAAGTTTTCATATTACAAGATTGGAACCTTCTTAATTTGTTTTACCCAGTATTTTGAAAAAGCATAGCTGAAGGGATTATATTTCACTGAAGAGCCCTGATGAAAAAAAGAATGGTTGTAGTGACTACTATTTTAAATATAATATGGTCTAGTAATGAAATGTAACTGTGATATCCACAAACAAGAGTTTAACTGGATTCTAGTTACTGTTAACAAGTCAAAATTCAAGTAAATATCCCTGTTTACATATAATTTGATTACTTGAAACATGAACTAGTTTACCTAAGCCCTTCCATCTGTAAATGAGACAATTACATTTAAGCACTACCAGAAAACATACAGCTCCTGGGGACTAGGCTGGGGATCTGGCTGATACAGTTTTAGGTATTGCAACTTCCTGATATCCTTCATCTTGGTTCCATTCCCATCCCTAACATATGCTCACTGACTTACTGCTGCCATTTCTCCACCAGTAAATGCATTTAAAAAAATAATAATAAATAAATCATATTCTTCCCATTCACAATATTGGCCTCATTTAGTCACTCAACACTGTAATCTCCCCAGATCATGAATACCTTTTTCTTATGTTTTTAAATGTCTACACAAGATTTACAATAAAAGATTAAATGCTTCTTACTGGAATCGAGGTGGCCCTGACTTAACGTTTCATTTGGAAACTGGCAGGAACTATTCTTGGTGCAGCACTGGCTCGAACTACTACAGTTGGGTGTAAACCAAGTTTCTAAAACCAGATGGTATTCTGCTCTCTATATTTAATATTAAAGCACTGCTGAAGTACAACACTAAAGATTGCAGCACTACTGGAGATATCTCTTCTAGGTTAGCCCGAGGTCAGAGCCACAAGGAGCCCACCATTCTCTTCCACAGATCTATAGCAGCATTATCATAAACATCAAAATTTCACCTCCATTTCCAGCCTGTCCTTGAATGTTCACTAGTGCTGTGGGTATGCAAGCAACCAAATTTCTCTTCAATACTAAAACAACTGAGATTTTTACAGTTTGCAATTCTCACTGGCACAAAGAAATACAGAGTAATAAAGAGTTCCAGCTATTGCTGCAGACAATAATGGATCACACAGAGATACACTTCTAACGCTGCTTGTCTTGGAAGCAAAGTGGTTTTACCTCAACAAATGTTTAATCTGTCGGGTATTTTCACCCCACAGAGCAGCCACCTACATAAAGTGCATTATCAAGTGAAACATACCAAAAAGTCAACTCCTTGCTTCATCCATTGAGACAGCTCAGTCAAATCTACATTGATGAAGAACTAAAACAAAGCTCTAAAGGAACAAGACATGTTTTTAAAAATCAAATAATTCATGTATTACTGGAACTTTTGCTTCATTTTGTACTCCATGAATCATACTTGCTCATTTAAATTCATGACAACCTCTATGATTAAGGGAATGGCCTCTGTGACTCTGCATAGAAATGCAATCTCTAGTTTTAAATTGGTAACAAATCTGATGATATCACTCTTCTTTGTGTATATACATATGTATATATAAACACTTGTATATTCATAGCTGCAAATATACATATGTACACACACACACACACAATTTTTCAAATTACTTTACAGATTATTGTCTTTTGATGAAGCCTAAGATGAAAGCAAAGGAGTATTTGCCCAGAAATGCAAGAAGACTAAAAATCTAATTTGTGCCTTTCATTCCCCAAAGTCAAGTTCCCCAAGATTCAGTACAAGTGAATTTTTCCCTTTTATTAAATCCTATTACCTAGAGAAATACCCTAAATATATAAGGATATTATATATAAGGATATAATCTATAAGGATAACTTTTTTTTTAATTAAATCTATGGTGTTGGCCTAGCTTCAGAGTGGAATTGGAATAGGCCAATCTGTGAATATACAACACTGACAGATCAGCCCAAATCAGGCTTCAGAAATGTTCTTACAATAAAATCTTAAGAACTTGTCACACTCAACATGCAAAACTGTAAAAAAATTCAAACTGAGCCAATCTAAAAATACAAGTTGTTGGAAAACAAGAAATAAATTGTTTGCTATTTTGGAGAAGTGATAATGTTTTAAAATGAAAACCCAAGAACACCAAACATATTAAGCAAAATCTATGCTTATATTTAAATCTGGCCAAGAGAAGTGAACACTGTTCCAGAAGAACTGCAGTACAAAGTATCACATCCCACTCGTTTCTGGAAAGAAATATGCTGCAGTAAGAACCCATGTCATGTAATTCTGTTAAAAATTGATTAAAAGTTTAGTATTGACAACACATCTGGAGTAACAGCCCTACTCATTGCTTTAGTTACTGAATCATTTCAGCTTTAGTGTCCACATATTCTCTTGCATGTAATTTTGCTTCTGTGGAGGAACTGTTCACAGGAGGAGTCTCTGGCTCTTCAGTTCTCTCCTCTTTGTAAAGTTGGAGCAAGGGTTTCACATTGAGTGCTGACTGTAGAGCCCCTGGCAATGGGGTCACTGTCATACAGCTTGTTAACAACAGCCTCTGCACACACAGAAAAATGCCTGCCAGTGTTTAGAATCACTGCTAAAGAGAAAAGTAATTTTTTAACTTCCTGAATTACACCCAAACAATGAGTAATGAACCACAGCAGATGTAAACTTTAAAGACCGAGCAGTATTAGTAACCAGAACAGGCTAATTACATCTCACTTTGCTCAAGGAATCTGTACTCAAATCTCTTCCCTCCCTGCACAATCCTCCCTTCTGCTTGGTTTGCAATAGATAAAGTAATTGATTATCAGGAGTTGGGTAAATTTCTACCTGGTAAAATCACTTCAAATGCAGCAGGGTGTATCACCAATTAATAACACGTGCAAATAATTGCAATTACTGGGGATGACAAAACAAAACAAATCATCCTGGTTTCCACAGAGTTGGAATTGACTTAAGATGGTATAAATGAGATTACATTTCCTGCTCAATGTAGTTACTAAACAAGCTATTTTTCTACCAAAAAAAAAAAAAAAAGAAACAGAACACTTTTGGCAACAACTACACAAGCTCATTCACTACAGATAATAAATGGTGCAACAAGGAGTGCTGAAATCCAGCCTCCTAAAAAAAATAATTTAAAAAATCAAAGTTAATTTATTAAGAGAAGGAATGCTTTCAGTAAACAGCACCAAGGAGCTCTGAGCCAAGCCATGCAGCAGGGACTGTTACGTGAGAAGCAGTCACTGTGGAGAGAGTCAATTTGTAGTCGACTGCAGCTCATGCAAATCAAACTCGATGCAGCTTCAAACCCACCAGGACACCTACTGATGACACTGTGGAGCTTCTGAGTAGGCTCAAAAGTGATGGAGGAACCTGGGTGAATATTCAGGTAGCTGCCCTACGTTCCCTGGTGCAGGTATAATGACATGGAGGTTCACTTATCACACATACACGCTCTCAGCTTCTCTGATGACACATAATCATGAGGCTAGGCAAAGAGCTCAAATGATAAAATAAGAGTAATTTGCAGGATATTAAACTTAATAAATCACCATATGCTGTTTAATGCTCTAGTTACTGGAGCAGCAGCAAATAAGAGATTCAAAAAATGGGCATTTTTATAAGATGAAAAGTTAGGGGCTACAAGCATGGCAATAAAGGAGAGGATTTTCAATCAGGAAAGGACTTGAAACCAAATTAAACCAAATAATCATAACTGTGCTAAGTTTGGCAAATATCTTTAGGAAGCTGTGGTGAGATTACTGCCACGTTTTCAGATCTCATTGTACTGACCACTTATGGTTCATTACTGCATGTTAATGTGGTTTAACACATTCTTCACCATGTTAATTATACCAAGCCCACCATACAGTACTTAAGCTAGCCAGTCCTTAATGGACACAGAGCCTTCCTGCACCTCTAATTACTCTTCTTGGTCACTTATGCCAGTACATGCATTATCTGAAAGCATATCTTACTTTCTTTCATTTTTTTTTAAAGCAATAATCTAAAATTTAAAACCATTAAGCCAGGCACTCTAAATTACTGGTCTGCAAAATCCCAGAGTTCAGTGGATGATTGGGAAAGGCACAGATGATAGAAGTCATTTATGACACTACAGTTCTAAAGTGTCTAGATCAGTTAGAGAATGTTCTATATAAGTATTCAAACCACGTAAAAACATCCAAACAATGAATAATAATACAACAGCCATAACCTCTCAGGCCCTCGTGGTAAAATCCCTTGGCAATACCACTTGCACAGTAGGGTGCTGAATACACTGAAGGATTACAGAAAATGATGATATAGAAGAGCATGACTGTGAGAAGGAACAGCCTGACTGCTGGAATGGCTCTGAACAGATCCATGCTCAACCCAAGAGTCACTGTGCTCTGTCATTCCATGTGTTTTTGCAGGGGATATTTTCATTTGAATACAAAGTAAAGTTTTCCACACTAGGATGGATAACATATTTAAACACCACCACTATATCAACACTGACTAAGAAAAAAAAAACAACCCTACCAATCCACCAGCTCCTTGTGGTCCTGCTATGAACTGTAAACAATACAGTTACTGTACAAAAAAAAAAATAGATCTTTGGACACAATTCAACATAAACACTGATTGTACAGAAAATAATGAAAACTAGTAAGTTAATTCCTACCTTATTGTTTCTTCTATCAGTCGATCTGAGCTGAAAGCCAAGAGAGAAAAATAAAGTTAAAAAAAGTAACGCTGTGGTTTTGCCCTAGCTGGCAGCTGAGCACTAGTAACAAGTAATAAGCACTAAGTAGGTATTTTAGATGATTAAATCGATGATCACCAGAATACAAACGTGCCCTTTGAATGCCTTTTTTCAAGAGGTTGTTGCTTTATGCTGCTACATAGATTTGGTGTATGTAATGAGAATCTTTGGAGAAGATGCATGTAGTGTCCTCTGGAGCTGCATTTCCTAACTGTGCAAGAGCAGATGCTCAGGGGAACACATAAAGCACTGAGAATACAAAAAAGGGCAATGGGCTCCATGATTCATGGCTAATTAATGTTAACTGAGCCTGATGAGTACCAGAAGCCCAGGGCAGTTTGTTAAAGAGTATGAGAGAAGGAAGTACCTAATTCTATTGCTTTTCAACCCTGGTCATTCCTGCATGCCCCTTCAAAAAACATAATTATAAATAAAAGCTGAGACTTGGTTCTAGATAATAACAACATCTCAAAACTCTGCTTCCACACTGCAGACTGAAGACTATTTTATGGTGGTTAACAAGGCAAGTTCTTTCTACAGCAATATCAGTTGGATGAGAATTAAGGGATGCATATGGGAAATGGAATACATGCCATCTGTAAGAGAGAGACCTTGGGAACACGTGCCCCTTCCCCCTCACTGCCACACATTAACCAAGTTTCTATGGAGCATTGCTGGGAAAAGGACAGCCCACAATGCAGCACCCGAGAGCACACTGCACTGAAAACGGACCTGCAAAATGAAGATGACAAACAAGATCCATCCTTGTAAGACTCCAGCAATTCTGTACTTGGTATAGATGGGTTTTTTACACTGTTTTACAGACAATTAGGAAATCCCTGGAAAAATGTATCCCATTACAGCAATCAAGTGCAATACCGACATGGGTGACTGCATCCCTGCTTCCCATACTGCAGAAACGAAGATGCATCCCTGCAACTGCTCCATTTACCCCACAGATTTACAAAAACTCTGGTAGAATAACAAAGAAAAAAAAAAAGCAAGTTTACAGTTCAAGAAGGAAATCCATCTGCCAGAAAGAAGTTTCATGTTGTAGTGGATATCACTTCCAGTCCTAAAGCAGAATTTCTTGCTGCCAAGCCAAAAGGAGTAAAAGACACTGAAGGAGCATGACAACGTTCATCTTCCATCCTCATTTCAAGTGTTTTGCTACCCCAGGAAGGGAAGGTATCAACAGCCTCCAGCACAGCACAGTTCTGCCTCTGACTCAGCCAGAGCTGCCCGATTTGGAACTTTTCTCCTACCCACAGAAGTTCTGGAGATCCCCCCACACCTCCAGCTGGAGGCACGGCAAAGGAGCACGCTGCGCAGCGTGCGTGTGTAAACTGCTCAGGGAGATGCTAACAGAATGTCCTTATTTGTCTGTGAAGAGGAGTGAAAACATGAAGGTTGCTATTTCAGTCTAGTCCATGGCTTGAAATACGGAGCCAGCACACAGAGCACTAAAAATATTTTGCCCAATTTTAAGTTAAAAGGGACTCAACTGGGGCAGCAAACAGAAAACACAGGGACGCTTATTTCTGCTCCCTAAACAAAACCACACTCCAGTGGCTCACAACAGTTGCAAGTACACTGGTTTAATCACATGAAACCATTTCCATTCACTGCATGGTATTTATTACCACTGGCACAGAGAAGTAAAACACCCTAGTTATGTACACAAGGTGATGTAAGCAGTCTCAAGTCTCACAGCATCAGATAACGTCCCTGAGGCAAGCAGAAAAGTGATGCATTAAAGATTTCTGTAATTGCTGATTCTCAAAGATAGAAAATTCAACTGAGAATGTGCCTTTCATACACAGTCTAACAGGCAAGTGTATTATGTGGGCAGTGCATAATAAAAATAAACTGCAAAAGCGTCAGGAAACAGTTTGAAGCGCAGGGATGGTATGCAAGAACGCATTGTTTTAAAAAAGGTGTGGGTTTTTTTTTTAAATTTGTTAACAAAAAACCCCAAAACAAACAAAAAATACCCAGAGCCTAGCCAGAAATAAGTTACACTTAAAAATCTGTGGAACAAAACATTGCTAGACCAGTCCTATTAAAAAAACAAACCCTGCCCTGGAAAACTCATCAGCATTCCTGACTATTTGTCCAAACTTAACTGGTGAAATTACAGTATTTTCATGTTGATGAAAGAAAAGTTTAACAGATTCAGAGAACTTAAGTGAATTAGGAAGTTCTCCAAGTTTTTCATAACACAAAAACTGGGTTTGCCATTTTGCAGCAGAGCCACTGCTTTTTATGTTAAGAAAAAGTAGTAATTAGGTAGTTTTATTACTTAATCAGAGATGTAAATACAAAAAGTAGTTAAAAGCTTCTGGTTCAATTATAGTATGCTGTGTTGTTTTTCTGTATATGTATGTATACACACATATAAAAACCAAACCCTACAAATGTAGCTAATTTTAAACTGACGAGGGGTGGAAGCCAACAGAAATGTCTAAGCCCAGTAACAAACAGTTAATAGTGACGCACACAGACATCGGAGGGAAATGCCAGCACAAGGCATCTGAAGTCACAAGATCAATGTCTCTGAATGTACAGGGGGGTCAAACAACTGTTAAAAAGAATGAGAAGCATACAGATTTTCTTCAGAATGACTGATGTTTAGATAAGGGCAGACCAAACTAATTCTCACAGTTTAAGTACATAGATGAGGAGCATGTGGATTTACTAAACACAACTTTCTGTATGCTCTTCCCACCCCAAGGAGCATCACCTTTTAACAGCTCTCAGTGGATTTCCAGAATCATTTCCACTTGCAAGCAGGGATATTTTATGGTAAAAACATGCACATCAAAATCCTTCAGTGTTTGGTTCAGTTCAGGACTCTCTGCAGAAGTTCACTGTAAGCAGGTGCTAAAGGCTTTCCTGAAGGCAGCAGCACACACTCGTACAGCATCTCAGAGTCTCTCAAAGCTCTTGGCAATACAGTTCACTTACAGTGATACCCAAGTGTTGTTTCACCATTTTACAGTTCATAGCAACAGAAAACAAGTCAGATCTAAGGAAGATCAGGAACACAAAGTACATGGGGCTCAGAGTCCCAAGGGAAGTTTCCTGATCACTATTAACAACCTGTTTTACACAAATAGAAGCAGTTCTGCAATTATGAATAATGCTCATTTCAACTGAGTGGCAGAATAACAAACAACAACATTGAACAAGGTAATTTTGGTTAAATTTCAGATTCAAACCACTACAAAAAAAAGAGGGTCTTAAAGAAATCCAATGACTTTTTTCTGCTTTCCAAGCAAAGACAAGTTCAGTGGACATTATCTTACGAACATCCAAGCAAGCAAACAACAGCTCTGGGCAGTATTAATCTTATTTGCCATCTGTTTCAATAAGCTATGCATTTTTGCCATCGAGACAGATGGCACTTTGACAAAGCCATTTAAAAATACTATATGGAAGAAACAGTGAAAGGTGCTGAGGCATTCACCTACTGTAATAAATGGCACAAATCCAACAGTGGCAGTCATGCATATGAAATAATCAGGCCTCTGCGCAGTGGCTGTCTTCAGAAAAGATTGTGCAGTTTGTCATTTAAATATGCAGACAGGTAAATTAATCCAAAGGAAAAATTAACTGAAATATGCCTCCAGGATGGAAAAGAAGCCTGCCCATCACATCAAGCTTTTACAACTAAAGCAAGCAGTTTATTTTCTTTGTGTTGTTTTTTTTTCTGGTTGTTCTTTTTTTTTTTTTAATTTATTATTATTTAAAGCAAATCTCTATGCCAGTAATTAAAAATCTGTAATACAGATTATTTACTTCATGAGGACTGGGCTTCTCCCATATCCATAGATTTTGCTGCTGACTTACTAGCTAGATACCAAGTACAAACATGAGTTCCAGCAGTAAGAATCATCTGCACACAACTCATTTCACAGGGCACTTTAAACCCTTTAGATAAGATTAAGGGTGATATTATCACAAAGAAAAACTTAAAAGGATTAGGGGAAACCCCTGTAGAATAGATGTAGTAGTTGATAATTGTTTTCTTACTCTCATAAAGAATAATTACAGAAATAATAATTTTACTTTGTTCTCTAACTGCAGGATTAATCACTAGCCTCAGTTCTCAAAGTGCCTGCACTAAATCTTTGATATTTTTACAGTCCTGAATCACCAGGTGATGTGGAGCTTCCAGAAATACAAACACTGCAAAACATACTTGATATTCTAATGCAAATATACACATTATGATGAAGCAAATCAGACTATTAGTTGATTATTTCCATCATAATAATAATTCCTAACTCACAAGTGAAAGAAGCACTGTGTATATACACAACCCCCTTCCAGAAAACTCATGTTTTCTGCTTGCCATCAACGTAATTTCTAATCTAAAAAAATTCCAGAAGATCATTAAACTCTTTAAAATCTTTACTAGAAGAATGTGAGGCAGAACATGCTTTTTTGTGGCTTTTTTCCTGTGATAACAAACAAGATATTCCACATTTTATAATGCCTGTCTCAAGCTTGATTCCATTCAGTGTCAGAGTGAATTGTGCTGGAGCTGCTCAGCTAGTTCAGATGATCTCCTACAGCTGCTAATGAAGACAAAAATTGGTGTAGAAGCCAACACACTGACTGAGACTCAGCACAAGAGCATGGAGAGACAAATGTACCTAAGGTATATGACTCCAGAGAGAGAAAATTTGTAAGAGGACAGCACAGATGACAATTCAGTCCTGTGTTTTTATGGAAGAGCAGAAGTAACACCTGCTATGAATGCACAGCATGCAACAGCACAGGAAGGAAAAGGACTGTATCAGACACCAAAGCAGACATCTCCTATTTCCAGCATAAGAAGAGCTAGCTGGCCAAATCCAAAGATGTGAGGTAAAAAGGGTGTTTTTGGGGATGTACAGTTTCCCCACAGACCATTCTGAAAGCAGAAAAAGATACAAATACCAACACCAACTGCCATGTGTTGTTGGTTCCAACACCAAACTGTGGTGGGTTCCTTTATATACAATTTAAAGCATAAATCTGGATGCTAAAAGGATACAATGGCTTCACACTTTCTGCTGTGGTTAGGAAAATTAAATATTCTACAAGAATCAAATAAAAACCCCAACACTAACATGAGCATGAAGTCAATGGATAAATCTGCTCAAAAGGAACAATATGATAACTACATTGCACCTACAAACTCCAAACACTTAAGCAAGCTGATTCCTGCAGGTCATGGTTCTGGGAAGTCTGACACTCACTAATCACTTTCAGCAAGAACGAGGAATAGCTGCAAAAGGAAAAAAATTAAAAAATCACAACATCAAATTGCTTTTAATCAATGCAAGCAATTTGTTAAATCTAGAATGAAAGCCACTAGAACATAATCTATTGCTCTAGGCATGAGTTAACCAGCATTATTTGGTGTTGAGTTTTTTTCCTGATGGTTCATGTGTACACTGTATATGAGAAAAAAATACAACATGGAAGCAGCATGCACTTCACAATGGAGAAGAATCTGTCAAAGGACTTTCAGGAAAATAAACTGCTGCTAGTGGTGATGGTGAACCTACTCCCTCCAACCTGCAATCCTACAACACAAAATTCACTAAAAATTGGGACTCCTAGTTACATGATTAAATAAAGATCTCAACAGTTTATCAATTTCAGAAATCTGGCCTTAAGATAAGCTAATATAAGTACTTTCTTTGCATCTAGCACCTGTAAACTTGTCTACACATGCCCTGTAATCAACACAAAGATTAGTTGTTTTATCTCAGTTTAAAGATTACCTGTTTTAACCCAGTTTAAAGAACAGTTTAGCAGGTGCATGCAAATACTAAGGGATGCTCTCCCTTTGCAGGGTGATCCCTGAACCCAGAGATCCACCTTCAATGGTCCAAAACCACCAACAGGTTGTTTCTCCTGGGTTTCCAGAGGGTACAGCCTGCACCTCCACTGAACTCCACGGACCTGCCTTGGAATTATCAACAGAGTGAAAGAAATGTTTCTGCAAAAAGATGAGTTCGCCAAGAAAGCTCTTTGGCACACAGAAAGTCTAGCAGGGAGAGTGCCTGATGTTTGCAAATCCCAAGAGGGTAAGCAACAATAATACTTCTTCCTTTAAAGCTAATCTATAAGAGCCTTCTCAATAATCTGCAGCATACAGTTTACCCAAAGAATGCAGTTAAAAACTTAAAATGAAAACAGCTCCTATCATCTAAATGAAGTGCAGCAGCTGGTTGCCTATTAGTAAGCATAACCCAGTGCCAGGATGGCACCACCAGCCACATAATGAGGTTTCTGGAGGCTCTCTATTCATGGTTGTGAAAGTTCCTGGAGAGATTGACCCTCCCATATAATTGCTCCATATTACCCATAGGAACAAAGTTAAATGAACTGAGAAGGGCAGGTCTTACTGTAAGTCATTATCAGTAACCACAACTGTCAGAACAATTCCAGTAACTTACTAATGGACTATATCGGCATTTCCTCAAATTTTACATGCTGCATGCAGAACTAGCATTCAGTGGGAGTGCTGAGTTCATGATTTAGTCTGGTTTAAAACACACAGTTTAGATTAGACCTTTAACTAAAGGGACCCCCAACCCCAAATGGAGCAACACAGCCTTCCATCTCCTGACCCGACAACAAAAAAAAAGAAGATTCCAAGCTCTACCAAGATAACCTGTCATTACAGATTTGTTGGGCACACACAGGCAAGACAGATGCACAAATTACAAGAAACACAAGCTGTTTATCAAATATACTGTAACAAAAAAATGATTGTGCCACTTTACCAGCTCAGTGGTTTTTTACTAAAACTGAAAAAAATTGTTTTGCTACTCGCAGATAATTAACCAAGAAAAGAGAACACAAGGAGGAATGTCTTCTAGAAGAACCTCACTGTGTAAACAACTTTGTAATTAGCATCTTAGAATCATAGAATTTTTTAAGGCTGGAAATGACCCCTAAGATCATCCAGTCCAACCATTTAGTTTCCAGTGAAGCTAACACAGAAATGACGTGACAGTTATCCCTAGGATGACAATCAAACACCAATTTTGTACAAAATCCTGAAACAGACATTAACAGATATGTATTCTGCTTCCTAACTGCATTTTCTCCCACAGTGGTTTTAAGGGTTTGTTTGGTAGATGGAGAAACCTGTGAGACTTTCATCCACGACCTGGCTGAAGCACCTGACATTACAGCTATCTACCTGCCTGATCATTAAGTTTCAGAAAATGGTTTTTAAAATTGTATAGGTAACTATACAATATGATGAACACCTGTGGTTCAGAACTGAAAGTGCACACTACATTTAAACCATCTGCAATCCAAATTTGAGATGCTATTCATTAATGGGTGATGACCTCCACATTTTTCTCCTAATTTCATTTCACTCTGTTCTCAGGCTTGTCTTTTTATCTAAGCCTGAACAAGCTGCATTCTTCCAGAAGTGTGACTATAATTAATATAAACAAGTCTCTCAAGTGAGAGGAAAGCACTCTGCATCTTCCACTTGACAAAAAAACCTAAGGTCCTTGAAAGGTTCTAAGCAAAATTGTATCATCAGGCTAAAACTGGCATGTGTTAGTGGGAATTTGCATCTAGTTCTGCTTAGCAGCATGGATTTAATAGGAAGTACAGCAGTTGGGAGTCAATGCCTATTTTTTTTTTTAATCAAACCAGTGGTAAACATCACACTAGGACATCTGCATAGTCCACCACCACAGCAGCCAAGATGTGCAGGAACTTCCTTCTGATGCATTAGTCCAGTGGTTCCAATTAAATATTCTCAGGTGTGACATTTACACAGTAAGACAAATAACTTTCCAGAGGTACACTCTGGATTTGAGAAGAACTGAAATAAACACTATTTAACATATCCACATACATCAAATGAAATTCAACTGCTTGTTCTTACTGTAGGGTCCAATAGAAAATAACGAGCAAGCCCTGACAAACAAAATAAAAACGACTCAGTGCATTACAGTAAAAATTGATTCTCCAATTCCACAAAAGAAATTCAATAAAACTCCACAGTTGTAGATTCTGTTCAAAAGATGCACCTACTTTACACAACCAGCCCATGTAAGAAGGATTTCAGTACCTGCCAAAGTCCTAATTTCAATGCAGACCTTGGAGGGAGGGGAAAGCTGTCCTAGTTAAGAAACAGTGTTGAAAGGAAAGCTGAAAACAAATAAAACATGCATCAACGACTTGTTTATTTCTGAAACGAGCAAGAAACTTCAGAAGCAAACCCAGAGCTCTGAAGTTTGAAGTGTGGTTTTACAGCCTTCCCTCTCCACAAATCAAGGCCATAGTTTCCAAGGCAAAGACCAGAACCAAGAACCAGAGTATTTTAGGCTCTGCCATCTTATTTATGGGATATATTCTAGTATTCTTTCACAGCATGTTGTGAGGGTTTGCCCTTAGCTTCTGCAGGCATTCAAGAAGAGCTAGGAGAGTTTCTATAGGCCCTTTCCTGAGGGTACATGGAAATCAATGGATAAACCTTCCCATGTGATATGGTTGGAAAGCAGTGAGTTTGAGGTTCCTAATGCTTACACCTCCGTGACTGCATCCATCCTTTATCACCTGGACAGCTCAGTCTGTACCTGGTGTTACAAAGGCAGTCCCCAAACTAGGTTATGCACATGTGTGTGGTGGGTTCACTGGTGTATGTGTGCATGTGTGTCCTTCTTCAAATATCCATTGAGGTATAAAAGCACCACAACAATCACTGATGTCAGAAAAATTATCGATTACAGTATGTTTTAAAGCCATTCAAGCCACAAGGAAAGCACACAAATAAACCTTGTGAGGCTAATATAGCCTTCAAGTTAAGCATTTTGGGGTAGGTTTGGTTTTTAAAGTCCTAAATACAGCACAGGAAGATGAAAAGCACTAGCTGATTTTACTCTAATGAAGCTGAAGCTATTTTTAGAGGGAAAACCTCTTTTAAATCCTGAAGCGCTTGGCTGATTTTCACGTTCTTTTATTAAGTTATTTATAAATAATGATACCCAGGAGAGCATCTTCCTTCATTGCCTGCAAGCTTTGAACCTCCCCAAATTCTCATTAAACTACTTCAATAACTTGCTCATGCAGTCATATAATTACAGTCACATAATAAGCAGTGAAGTTTCATTTTCCAAAGACACAAACCATCTCCCTCATTGAGGGACACTTACTATTAAAACAAGGAGATAAGTAAGTTCTGCTCAGTCTGGTGTTGCAGTTAAGTATGTGACATACCCAAGTCTCATGTTTGGCCTGGGATTATTACAAGGGAAGCTGATCCAGCCACTTACAAAGTGGCCTTCTGTCATTCTGCTGTGAGCCTCCTAAGGACAGAGGTTCTGCCAGCAGTCTTGGAAATAAACCCCATTCAGTCCCAAGCAGAGGTGAGGCTAAAGGAGGGAACTACCAATGCATATCTGCAACTGAAAAGACTCTACAGCAGTAAGAGACAGAGCAGAAAGGAAAAAAAAATTGCATTTTGAAACAGGATTATGGTGCAAGTCGCTGTGCATCTTTAAGTAAGCTTTTGCAATACCAAAAATCCTCCTTTGTTCAAATCCCTTCCTGGAAAACTATTTTGTTTGTGCTGCCACTCAGAGCATACAGCCCTACCCCAGCAGTCTGTGTTATGGATTCTCAGCAGAAAGTCCAGCAGTCAGGTTGGCTGCTACCAAGGCACCAATATACACTTTTAATACAAGAGCTTACCAAACCTCCTTATTCCAGAAACAAAGAAAACAAGTCAACAGTATGTGACTGCATTTAGAAAAACAGTGCCAGAGCTCTTGCAATTAACAGCCAGTAGAAAACCATTTTAATCCAGATTCCTCAAACCCTCCTTGCACTGTATCTTCCAGTTCAGCAGGCAAAGTGCTGCAGCCTTCCATTACTACTGCACAGCAAGTCCACAGCCAAATTACAGTGTGCTCGGTGCTTCTTGGCTGCAGTCCAAGCCAAGGCCACAGATAGCATGGGTTGGCCTTTCAGGGCTGATCTGTTTTGTTTTAATACAGATTTTAACTGAAGCAGCATTTTGATACTGAATGAAGAGAATGGAGAGATGAGAACACCCCATTCTGTTTTGACATAAAGAAAAAGTAAGTTCCATTTAAAGGCAAGTTTTGCAATTTAAAAAGAATCCTTATGGGGCCTGAGGAAAGTGGAGCTCAGCAGTTCTGAGGCTGTAGAGCATGCAGCCAGCAGGCACCCAGGGAAGAGGCTCATCACACTCCTCCCTCCCTGCTGCGTCCCCAACCACCCTGGGAAGGAAAAAAAGGAACTGGTGAATTAGCTGTTTTTCTTACAGTGTCTTTCTTTCTAAGGGAAGATGAAGAAGCAGTGAAGAGCTCCATGTCAGATGGAACAGTAATTGCCCAGGCACCTATGTGTTTCCTGTAAGCATGGGTGAGGGAAGGGAGGGAATGGAAGGGGTGACTTTGGGTTTAATCCAGTATCAAATGTCCACTAAAGCCCCCAGGAACCTGAGCAGTAACAGCACAATGAATGGGAATAGGGGTATCCAGAGCAGAGAACAGAGATTACCAAGAAAAGGCAATTACATTAAGGTTAAAAAACTGGTAGCTTTTTCCCCAAAACAATCAATGCATCTATAATCAAAAACCTGCTAGTTCTTTTTGTCATCAGGCAGACTTCTCCATGCAAATTGGTACTGGAGTGGAAATCAGTAAATGACATCAATACTTACAGGAAAAACAGTCAAGGAGTCACTCTATTAAGATCTGGACTGTATCATGAACAAAGTTTGAAAGCAGTTTCCTGGTGATTATTCTCTATTAAATGTGGTCATTTCTGCCCAAACAACAAGAAATTTGTAACAATTTTGCTGAAAAATGAAATTTTGTAATAGTAATAAAAATATTTTTGTACTCCAGAGTCCTTCACATATATGAAGTACTGCACCAACATTAATTTATCCTAATCATCTCCACAAATCAGGTATGTATTATTAATAGCACCATTATGCAACTACTGCAGATTCCCGTTACTTCTTTTGCTCACTTCTCTTATTCCTGTTTCTCTTTCACATGCAGAACACATCCCTCTGACTTGATCCCTCATCCACCTACTCCAGCACCACTACCCTCTCTGTTCCCAGTTAAGACACACAGGGGTGTTTCAAGTCCTTAGCTAGCCTCTACACTTCTCACTTTACACCTGAAACACTAAGTTGAAAAATGTTTTACTGGATACAGCCTGTGTATCAACCCTCACCAGTAACACAGAGTCATCTGGCAACAGTGAAAAACACAGCTCCTAATATCTGCACCAGCACTGGTCCTGCTTCACTGCCAGCCATTACTTCTGGAAAGGGAAAAATGTCTCATTTTTAAGCAATAAATACAGCAACAGTTGTATAGTGGTCCTACAATGACAGAGCAAACCTACTACGGCACATGCTGGAGACTTCAAAGTCGTCTATTCACCTGGTTTTACAAGGAGTTCATCACAGGTAACAAAATCTGTAATTTCAATCAATCTTGAAAGCCTTCACAGATTTTTACAGCAGTGGATGAGTTATCACCTCATATGATATAATTCAAATACAGCACAAGTACTAGCACAAGGGGAATTTTCACTCACTTACACATGTAATATTGCATGTTATACCAAACACATTAGTCCCTTCGTTGCTGACTTGGGCTATAACTCAACAATAGCAGTACGATTTCTCAGGGCAAACACTAAGTTGACAGTGCTTGTTCCTCTGAGGCTATTCATCAAAATTGGTTTTTTAGATGGAAAGCAGTATTACATGAAAAGGATGAATTGTTTACCTCCCTGGCCAAGAGCATGCAAACAGGAAAGAAAAGACAAACACCTTTACTGAGTGGCATAGGCTGGAGGACACAAGCATCCATAAATGAACTGCAAACATGACTGTGCTAGATTTGCTATTTCCTCAAGCATCCAACATCTCTAAAGATCTATGGTATTAGGGAAAAATATTAACAGGGCATCGATATTCAACAAGACCTGCCTTCCAGCCTCATTTTAATTAACAGGTTTTAAATTTTTTTACTAAAAATTTAGACATTACTGGTTTTCTTCCCAGAGGTAGGCAAAACTATCCTGGGGTTATCTGTATACAAATTAAGCCAGAAATCAAGTGACTTTGAAACTTTATGCCTGAAACTTTATAACCACACTCATTAAAATTTGGAGCAAACCACCTTTCACAATAAAACTCAGAATCAGCCAATATAGACAATGAATTGAACCAGCAGCGAAACCTTCAGTCAAAGAGAGAAAAACACAACACTCTTTCTCTAACCCTTCCAGAACTGGGGTTCTGGAAGCCCCCCAGCCCAAGGGCTGCTCCAGCAGTGTGGTGATCCTAACATGAAAGTGCAGCACACACTTGTGCCAGCAGCACTGACACAGCAGCCAAACTCACCCAGAGAGAAGGAACCTAAATGGGTGCCTGATCCTGACGACTTAATGGACAGAAGGTGTATCTATCACAGGCACAGAGAGGGTTTGCACAGTGCCTCAGCTGTTGTGATTCTCTTGGTGCTTGATAGATGCTGGATCCTTTTATTCATCAAAGCATCACACTCATGGATTTTTTATTTCTCCTCCTTTTTATGATTACCTACATACTTAAAATTAACAGATTGTCCTTCATTCTTCCAGAAGAGATGACATTCAAAACGCAACAGAAAAACAAAAAGGCAGCTTTAGGCAAAAAGCAGAGGTCTCTCCAAAGTCCCTCCCAGAGTAGAGCTTCCTGGCTCTCCTCTTACTCCCAAGTGAGATACCACCACACACAATAGAGCCCAGGGCTGCCAGTGTGCTTTTTCAAGAGCATTCACGGAAAACGCCGCCAAGAGTAAACTCAAGTTTCCGCTTACCCTGTCTCACATGGCAGTGCCTAAAGAGAAAGGCTGACAGACGAGGCTGCAGTGGGGTAACACCTCACAGATTCTCCATTATCAGATCATGGAATAAATATGTAATAGGTTAAAGTACTGAATATCATAAATTAAGCAGGGTCAAGACCAAGTGAATGCTTCAACATTCGATACCAATATCTCATTTCTGTAACATTATTTTGTTACTTTGCAGCTAAAACAACACACTTGCAAAATAAAGTTCCCATCTGCATTTTTCAAGCTCTCTTCATAGTTTCCCAACTTCACTGAAAATACATTTGAATTTTTACTGTAGTGCCTTTGTGACTGTGTATGTATATATACACACACACATGCAATTCTATCAATTAATCTAGCAACATCCTTTAGAGCACTGCCAATACTTAGCACCAAAACACATAGAAAGCTTGTCAGCTACTCCTAGGAGTATGTTTGGTGCAATCTGCCAGCTCCTGGTGATTTCTTGGGACCTTTTGCAGCTTTCTGGCATTAATACCTCATTAACTGCTTTCTCTGAAGACAAATATGTTGAAACTCTTTAATAATTTCCTCTGCCAATAACTACTTTTGAGCTTAGTGATTCTCAATTCAGAAGCTTTGAACATCTTGAAAACTTTGGTTTCTCACCAAGGTTGTCTTCTACTTCTACACCACATTTCTTCATCCATTGTACAGTTATCTCCACCTTGCAGTAGTATTTCCTGATTAGTTTTGGCCCTGTTTTTCCTAAAGATCTCTAAATCACACTTATTTCTTGGCTTTTTTCCCTCCAATGTTGTGGTTTTGGCTATTTTTAAGTCCTGACATTTCCAATCACCTAAAAGACGGTTTAACTATTTCTGAAACCACCTTATTTAATTCTGGTTTTCATGCATTTTTATCTTAAAAACATACTGGAGAGTTTAGTGTGTTTAAAGAGATCAAAGTAACCGACTCCTCAATGAATGCCAGGCTCAAATTCTGAAGATATCTGCTACATAACATATACAAAAATGGTTTAAGTTTTCCTCTCTTGTTTCACATTTTTCAAATTAGTGCACCCAGAGGAATATCAGATTCTTAGAAGTATATTTTATAACTTCAGAAATATTTTATCTGTGGTTTTAACAAATTACAAGTGTATGAAAGAATGTACTCCCCCTCCAAGAAAAAACCCGCCATAAAATCCAAAGTGAACCAAAAGAATCTCAAGCCAAACATCTAGAAAGAATCAGGCTTAGTCAGATTACTGACATTGGATCATTAAAGTACAACATTTCAGATAACATTCATCTCCACAATATTAAGGTTGGGTGTTTTTTTCCCAGGAAACTTCACATTTCCTGATCAGGCATGTCTAATAATAAATTTAAACCTAACAAAAGCAGTAATTCAAGCTCTACAACAATTAACTTGTAAGTTTTAAAGAAAATAAAGAAAATTGAGAATAAAGTGGTGGTAAGCCACAATCAAAAAAAAAACTTGGGTTTAGTTTCCTGTAAAAGCTTTTTGTGCAGTTCTGGCTAGAAGTTTAAGCTGTCTTTAAGAAAGCTCACTTGAGAAAGGGACGGGTAATTTTTTATTTATTAAAGTGAAAGCCTGCCCTCTTGTGTAAGATAGAGGTTTAGCCATACTACACCCAACTCGGGAAGATCAATGTGCCATTGCCCAGAACATCTGGAAAATACAAACCCTTCAACACTCCTATGGGAGCGTGCTCCTTCTGCTGAGCAACTACTCATAATCTAACACCCTCCCTGCAACAAAGGAAGCGCTTTCTATTTTGCTTATCTTGGCCACTAAACTATACTCAATGTACAAATATTTGAGTGCACAGGTAATTTTGGACTTTGTCTTTTCTATCACTTTTGTATACATTCAGAAGATACAAAAGGGAAAAAAGCAGATCTCTGCCTAACACTGACAGATAAAGATCAAAAAGAAGAACACATAAATCATTGGGATGTTGTTTTGTATTTTAACCCTTATCCCAGCTGGTATACTATAACAGAACCTCCTTCCTTTAGAGAAAAAAGATGCCAGGCACGAAGTCCAAGTCAAAAGTGACTTGTGGAAGCCCACTGAAGACAAGCATAAACATCACCTAGTGCTGACAAGATCCAGAAGTCAAAAGTCACTGAGAAGCAGCACGAGTGCTGCCTACTACACGCACTTCACAGTGAGCGTGAGCAAGGAATGTTTATCCAGCTGCATTAAGTAGCAGCACTACCACAGAATACATGGAACAAGGCAATACCTACAAAAGGACAAAGCTCTCATCCACACTTGAAATTAAGAATGCTTCATGCCCCCCAAGAAGTCAGACACCTCCAAGAGAAGTAAAAAACAAGTAACACCTACTTCCGAAGGTGTTCGTGTTCCTTCAGGAATAGTTCTGTTCTTCTGTTATTCACTCCAGACCCACTTTTATATGATCTAAAATGTAGAAAAAGAGTAAGAACTGAAAAACATTTTCTTCCTGAGGCTTTCCATCAGGCTGTATTAACTCCTTTACATACCTATCATGCTTTGTTACTCTGAAGTGACCAAACAGAGAAGTTCCAGACATTTTTTATGTGATTTGGCATAGCTTAACAGTTTAAGTTTTAAAACCTTATTTCCTTTTCACTTAAAAACACAACAAACCAGAAGAGAATCTTCCCATCACCTTAATAAAATTTGTCAATTCAAGTAACTTTCTTTGCTTTGTTCAGAGCACAGATGAACAAAGCCAAGCATTCTCCAAGAAGAGGGCTGCCTTCTTCAGCCCCACATCGTTGCTGTAACCCAAGACACAACTTACTCAATATCTTTTCGTACTGATCCCAACAGATTCTCCCTTTCTCGTATTGCCAAGAAGTTTGCTTTGGTTTTGTGGAACTCGTGCGTGTAATCCTGTAATGAAGATACAAAAGTGAAGTGAGGATTTTAACAAAACAATAGACTTACTGAAGACCCAGCCACCTTTTAAAGTGTCAGCCTTTCTCTAATACAAAGTGCAGGACTGACATTAATACCAAAACCACTTGGAAGTAAAAAAGTAGTTTGAAAATTCACTGCTCTTGCAGTATTGGCTCATTTTATATATATATATATAAAGTCACAGAGAGAAATCCACTGCAGTTTTCCCTGCCCAGGTTTCACAAACCTTTATCTTTCTGATCAGTTATCATTTTGTGTTGGAATTTCCCACTACTGGTTGAATCAGAAGCCCTAGTAAAACCTACTTATTTGGTGTGGTGTAGACATGCTTGGGTTTATTTTGTTAAATTAACCAGATTAAAAAAAAGTATTTTCTGAGTAGTGAAAATAGTTTTTCTTTTTTTTCATTTTTCTTTTTTTTCATTAAGTTGCAATTTTACATTCAAAAACATTCCAGGCAGCTAATACTCCTTGAAAACCAGTTTAACTGGCAACTGGTGTCCACCAAAAGCACTGCAACATTTGGGAGAATTTTTCATGTAAGTGCTCTGGCTCTTATAAAATACTATGAATTTATATTATATATTGCACAGGTACAAAACATAAATCAAACCGTGTATGACCAGCCAATAAATAATAAAAAATGCATTTATAATATTACTAGGGCATGGAATAGTCACCAGTTTGAAAGATGGTTGATTTATAATGCTAATTAGTAGGTCTAGCCATCATATTTCCTGCAACTCCTTTAGCCGTTAAGAAAATATGATTGCAAAACTATCTAATCTTAAACTGATGTTCCCTCTCATTGCTATGTGACAGGCCACACAGACTAGGTAATTCATTACAGTGCCTTTCTGCTATATATAAAGACACCCACATAAAATGGTGTAGTTTACTGTTCTTTTTTAGCTAGGTACTGTCACCAATATGACCATAAAACCCAGTATTTTTTCAACTCAGAAGTCTCCAACTGAGGTGGCTGGAGGGAAGTAACATGGGATCTGTGGCATTCAGATCTTCTGGTAAGACATTCAAGCCTGCTGTGGTATCAGCACCACTAACAATTCTTCCAAAAGAAACAAAATCAAAGCAAACAGGACTCCCATTTGTTACCTGCAGGATGTCTCTGTGACGCTGTAACGTATGCATCAGCGCAGCATTCAGCGACGGGACACCTGCACTGTTTGTGTATTCTGCCATTTTGTCATTTATTCCAGTAAGCTGGAAGAAAAAAAATCAAACCAAAACAACAACCCCAAAAGCATTAAATGGCTTATTTCTGTAAGAAAGTTACAGTGTGCAAGGAGTTAGCTCAAATGACAGATGCATCCCTTCAGAAACTCTTGCCTAACACCCACACTAGCATTTCCTATCATTCATCACAAAAACCCGTGCTGTGATGCTTCCTAGACACTGAAGTAAAACCACAGTAACTTGTGTTACCTTTCCCAGAAGTTGCTCAATCTCCACAGCCATGGTCTCAAACATTCTGTCCTGGCTTGATCCATTTAAGAGAGGAGTTGTGTCAGAGCTGAGGAAAAAGAGGAAGAGCTGTTACTGAAAAGAACATAATCTTTCCATGAATGCCAGAAACAAGGAAACACCAGTGTTAGGTGTTGGCAAGCTCCACTGCCCAGGTTTCCTAGAGAGATGAACTATCCTCAGAATAATTACATTTTCTTATCATGCATGCCTTTAATTCTTATCTGAACCAATGACACAGTATCACCTGGGGAAAACATAACCTCCCCTTGGAAGGTGTGTCTGACAATAACCATTTGCCTACAACCATCACACACCAAGCACCACTGCCCTTCTTCCTCCAACTTTTAAGCTTGATTTATTTATTTATTGGCAGGAGGAATCACAATAATATTACAGCTAAATAATTACACCTTAATAACAGTGTCAGACCAACCCACTGACCTATTAAGCACTCGGTGCTCTACGGGGCAATGCAAACCACACAATTTATCACAATTAGTGTTTCATACAGCACACCTTCCCTGTGCCTTTTAAGATAAACTAAAACCACAACAAAAAGTCACATCTATGCAACAGAACAGAAGCACAAAGTATGTCAGTCCACAGAAATATGACAGCTAATCTCTTTCAGAGACTACTCTGCTTAGGTAAGCTACCATAACCAGAGTAAAAGAGTTAAGTTTTTCACCAAAATAACTATAAGATATAGCCTCCATGGGAAGTAATAACACAGAGGTAGAGAGAGGCTAGAACTCATTCAAGAGTAATGATCATTCTCAGACTTACAAAACTAGACATGAATGAAAGTTCAAAATTGATTCAATAATTGAATTAACCAAATAGATAAAAACACCAATGTACATCACAGAGCAGTGACACTCACAACTGATACACAGTGTTGGGACCCACAGTTAATATGCAGAGAATTGCAGTTTTTAAAGGCTGTGCACGGGGACAGAGGATATGATAAATAATGCTGTGGAACTGTAGGAAAAAAAACTCAACTCTGGCCCATAAGCTAGAAAGACTTGAAAAGTTTTATAATATTAAAATCTGCCTAAGCAAGCAGAAACTAATCACACATAAGTGTGTATGAATCACAGAATCACTAGGTTGGAAAAGACCTTTAAGATCATCAAGTCCAACCATCCCTGTCCTCTCCTAAACCATCTCCCTGAGCACATCATCTCCCCATCTGGTAAATACACTCGTGGGGGTGGGGACTNAGCTCCCTCAGCTGCTCCTCAGAAGGTTTGTTCTCCAGACCCTTCCCCAGCCTGGTTGCACTCTGGACCTGCTCCAGGACCTCGATGTCCTTCTTGTAGTGTGGAGTCCACAACTGAAGGCAGCACTCGAGGTGCAGCCTCACCAGTGCTGGGTACAGGAGCACAATCACTTCCCAAGACCTGCTGGCCATGCTGATTCTGATACACGCCAGGATGCTGTTGGTTGCCTTGGCCACCTGGGCACACTGCTGGCTCATATTCAGTCTGCAGTCAACCAGCACCCCCAGCTCCTTCACCACCTGAATGTGTCTGCATGTATGCAGACATATATATATACCTCTTGCCATTACCACTCACCTTAAGAGGAAGCCACAAAGAAACAGCTATCCCTCCAGATGGGAGGGCTGCTCCCTGACACCACCTTGCACCAGTAACAGCTGCTCAGTGCTCCAGTTTCCTTATCACTGAAGCAGAGATAACAAATACTCTATCAGTCCACCTGGGAGGTGCAAGGCTAAACTTCCTTACCACCGAAGTCCCTGAATTTCCCCATCTTAGTTTAATACAGGAAAATCTGGAAAAGACGCTGATGTAGCATGCGTTATAAAGCTCATTAAAATCAGCTCTCACACTAACCTCACAGTTAGAAACTGAAGTTTAAATTCAGCTTCCCCTAGCGACACACATGCTCTCACGACGCACCGCTGCAGCCCACACACCTTTCTGACTCACATGCCAATATCACTCAATATTGCATCAAGACCCACACCCAGCAGAGCACCACGAAACGCTGAAATAAGCTGCTTAAGAAGCCGAGCATAAAAGCCACAGGTGGGACTAGCATTAAGCACGTTATAAAAGCGAACAAAGTATCACAAGCCGCATTTAAAACGTAAAGAAACGGGCTAGTACCTATACCTGTCGCGCCTTCCGTCTCGGGTGCTGCTGTAGCTGGTGCAGAGTTTGCTGAAGGAGACCAGCTTCAGGTCCAGCTCGTTCTCCAGCTGCCTCGCCTGCTTCCTGAGATCTGCACAGACCACAAACCCGCACGCTGACCNNCACAAACCCGCACGCTGACCCCACGCCCCTGCGGGACGCACAAGCCGCTTTCAAGCGGAGCTGGAGCGGACCGCTCGGAGCCCCGGAGACGGGAACCCCACGGAAAGGGTGACCCCCAAGGGAGGACCCTCACGCAGTGGGAAGCACCCCACGCTGAAATGGGGGGGTGAGGAGGCGCGGCTGCACACCCGCAAACCCTCTGTGCCCCGCAACCCGGAGGGCTGACTCCCTCACGGTGGGGGCCTCCCCGCCGCGGGGCTCAGCCAGGTGCCGACGCCTCACGGCTGAGGGGCCGATGGGGCCAGCGCAGCCTCGGGGAGCGGGCGGCGCCAGCGCTCGGGAGGCGGGCAGAGGGANCGGGCAGAGGGACCCGACGGCGGTTCCGCCGGGCCGGGCTGTGGGCCGGGAGAGTCCCCGCGGTGCCCAGCCTCCCCGTCCCCGCCGCCCTCGGGCCTCACTCGCCTTCCCAGTAGTTGCTGCTCCCCGCCGCCATCTTTGTTGTCCAACGTCAGCCAGGGCCCGGCGAGCCCGCGCCGCCGAGACGGGCGGACTAGAGCGTGTTCCTAGAAGCGCAGGGCACGACGGGACGGGAGGGCCTATCTGCACAGTGCCCCCTAGCGGCTGGGCGGCGCAGCTCTGCAGCACCGGGCAGGACGCGCCGGTCCCGCCCCGGTGTCCTCACACCCGCCCGCCCCCGTCACACAAAGTCACATGACGTCAGGAGCGGGAAGGGACCTCGAAAAATCATCCAGTCCAACTCCCTGTCAGAGCAGGGTCACCTCGATTAGGTCACACAGCAACATGTCCAGGCGGGTTTGAATGTCTCCAGAGGAGACTCCACAACCTCTCTGGGCAGCCTGGCCCAGGGCTCTGTCACCCTCACAGGGAAAAGGTTTTTCCTCACGTTCCCATGGAACCTCCTCTGCTCCAGCTTGGACCCGTTGTCCCTTGTCCTGTCACTGGCCATCCCTGAGAAGAGCCGGGCTCCATCCTCCTGACACTGACCCTTTACATATTTATAAACGTTAATGAGGTCACCCCTCAGTCTCCTCCAGGATAAAGAGCCCCAGCTCCCTCAGCCTGTACTCAGAGGAAGGTGTTCCATTCCTTTCATTATCTCCCTGGCCCTGCCCTGGACTCTTTCAAGGAGTTCTATGTCCCTCTGGAACTGAGGTCCTACTTGTAACCCCAACTGTCTGCTGTAGGAAGAACAAGACAAGCCAGATGGACATCAAAATAGTTTTATACAGATTATTGGATCTCAGTATACAGGTAAAAAACAGAGGGCCTGTCTGAGGGCAGAGCCAGGCCGCACACCCCCCACCCCCCTTCCAAGAGAAGGCAATTCAAGTCCCTTTTAAAAATGTACATTTGAAGGCACAGTGCACGGACCGACACACTCCAGGGACAAGCACCCGGGGAGGGGGGGGACACTGGTTCCTCTCCAGAACCAGCACGAGCGTGCCTGCAGTTGGATGGACAGACAGACGGACGGCATGGGGATTCTTCCTTCCCAAAACTGTCAACAAACAGCCCCAGCGCTTAGTTGCTGCAGGTCTGACCATGGAGGGAGAGCCAGGCACCGCACCTGGTCATGGTGTGTAGAAAAGTCTCACACAGTTGCAAAACATCTCAAACCCACTCACCTTAAACATACGCTCCAAGCGAATGGCAAAATGCACTCTTGGAGGGAAAGGGTCGATTCCTAACAAGACTTATTGCTAGTGGGACAAAGCAAGGCCAGCTCCATCTGATACCTGCTGCCAGAGCAAGCAAAGCCCCAACAGAGCCCCAAGGGCTGCTCGCAAACTCATCTTTAATATAAACCTCCAGTTGTGGCTCTAGTTGAAGCAGGAAGAGGTTAACGCCATTGCATGTTGGTGGGCTACAGCCCATTACACATGGAGAAGGGTCACAACCCAGGATCAAACCCCAGCCCCTGCTCAGCACGATGAGCTGGGAGCAGGCATGGGGATGTTTGTGGCTCCTGCACAATAGAGGCAACAAGAGCAGCTTTTTAACACCCCAGTAATGCAAGGCAGGAGCATGGGTAACACTCCACTTCATCTCTCTGTTCCAAACACACCTCCCCAGCCAGGTCATATCCACATGCTTCTTGTGGTGTAACTCCCTGTGGAGCAGGGAAGAAGGTATATCAGTGTCTAAGGGCTACCTTCATCCCTCCAACTAACTGCCCAAAATCAGCACACAGCTGCCAAGATGAACAGCATGGCAGCATTCCCACCAGCAAATGCTTCTGGACAGGCATCTCCCATAGGCAGAGGCAACAAGTGGCCCATCAGTCATCAACAGGGGCACCACTGTACTGTTCCCACAGAGACCAGGCCAGAGCACTGCAGAACCCCTCACACTTGGGCAAACTAGATGCCTCAGATGTTGCTGAACCAGGTTCCTGCACACCAGAGCTCAGGTCAGGAGGGTAAGGATTTAAAGAGAAAATGAGCAGCAAGAAACTTAGGTGGCTATTCTAACTCCAGCCTTCTGCCCAAAAAGCACAGGAACATCAGAGATGTGTAAAGGCTTTGGAAATCAAACATTTTGGCCATTTCTCCTGTCTAGGCATCCCTTCTACTCCCCAGAAGCCCCGTGTGTCTTGGAGCTGTAGGTCCTCTTCCTAACTCCCTGCCAAGTGCTACAGAACAGAATTTGGCTGCTTTTTCCTTCTCCTTCCATACAGCTGTTGAGCCCTTCCTCACTCACGCCTTGCACCCATGCCCCCCCCAGCAAGGACACAACCACAGACACACAAACAGGTGGAGCTCTTGCTACATACTTGAGAGATGCTGTAGCAGAACACAGCCAAGCCAGGAGGCTAATTTGATGCCTACCATGACCAGAGCTTGATGACAGGGTGCTTCCCAAGTGCTCTGATCACCAAATGGCATTAGGTGAACAATGGCAAACGGTGCAGCTTTTCTTCAACATTTAAGGCTGAAGCTGGCCATGGATACTCCCACAACCTCCCCCTGCTGCTCTGATAATGCTCAAATACAAAGCAGTGGTCAGATTTCACTGTTTGCTCCTGAAGATGGTGGGCTTGAGCAAAACCAGGAGTCGGTAACCAACTGTTTTTCTACGGTATCCACCACCATCAGTTCATCCATTTGATGGGAACAACCTTCACTTGCTCTTCCAGATGCTATGCTGTTGTAATGCTAACAAAAGACCCCAAAGACCAAGTCTACTACACAAACAAGCAACTGGAGGTTATGGGGATGAAAATACTTTCTTCCCCAGAAGTCAGAAACAGCAGTACCACGGAGTTGGCAAGCAGCTGAACTTTGTCAGAGTCTGCTGATGCTCTGACATTTGTTTCTTTCTCTAGTTCAAACCAAGAATTGATGTTCTTTTCCCCAGCTTTCAGGGCACTGAGTCACTGCCTAGAACTAGCAAAACATTAGAGGTGCTGCACAACCACTGCAGATCATAGCAGACTACAGCATCTCATGGTGGGGAAAAGCTCCAAGGAGCAGCTCAGAACCAAGTACAGTCTTTTCCCGAGGGTTGCTCTAGAGAAGGTGGAGTCAAGTGAAGGAACTCGCTTCCCCCAAGTACTGAGTGGAAAACACTAAATCAAAAACAGGTAGAGAAGCTGCTCTTAGTGTTGTAATTCTGACCCTCTGCAGGTCTTCAGGCACTTCCCCACCATCTGCTCACTGCACTGAGATGCTGGGGAAGTGCCAGGAACTCTGCCAGCCACCTTATTAAGTTGCCTTTCCAACAACCTCATGTGGACCTCCAGATCTTGACCAAAAAAATGTAACAAGCCATGTAACACAGGCTCCAACACCCACCAATTTGCACGTACATAGGAACAGAGCAAACAGAGGGAAGTTGGGAGCTGCCACCCATGTCTCTGGAGGACACATCCTACAAGCTGTTTCAAAACTGAACCACAGGGATTGCCCCCCACCAGCTCTGGTCCATGGGAATCTCCTTCCCTGCCCCAAGGTGTCAGTGTTTGCTGGAGTACAATGTTTCTTCTTCAGTGTCCGTTTCATCCTGGAATTCATGGCTCAGGAGGGACTTCTTTGAGCCGGTAGACATCATGCGGATTTCATCCTCGTAATCGTCGTGGTGCTGCCGGAGGCGGTGGAAGCCATCCTTATGTCTGTTGGACTTAATTGAGCAGACACACCAGATGATACAGGCAGTGAGGACCAGAGCAGACATACTTGCACCTGCCAGAAAGAAAACACCACAGTTAATGCCACAGTTCCCTACCCCGGAGGCTCTTCAGGCTTGCCACCATCTCTCTTCCCTTCCACAGTCACAACCACTGTCCTCCCCTCACTGTGACCCTGCTCCATCCTCCTGGACCACAGAAGACATGCCAGACAAGAGGTGCTCCCAAAGAAGTACTGCACTAGCTTTATTTATTGTGCTTGCAATCTAGGACAGTATCACCAGGTATGAAACTCCAGCCTCCCCAGCAGCTTCCACTTCCACACAAAAAAAAAAATCTTTTAATGTTTACCTGGTGCCACACCACTCAAAATAAGCCCAGGGGAAGAAGCAAGATCTCCTAGTTACCAGCTCTACGCACAACCAGGCTCTCACCTTTCCAGGCATCTCAAAGTCCATTCTGGACATTTCAGACCCCTGCAACACTTTCTCCTATTCCCTCCCATGTGCCAGCCTAGCATCACCAGATCCAAGGGTTGTTGGATATCAAGGACAAGCACATATTCAGAAGGGAAAGCAGGAGATGGCTTAAGCCTGCAGGCTACTTCTCCAGCTCAGTGAAGGGACATCAGCAACACGAATCCCTACAGAAATGAAAGCTCAAAGCTTTGATCTAAAGCTTCACTTTACCTGCAACTGTTACAATCAGCTCCCTTGGCAGACCAAATATCCGGTTTTCAGTGTCAAACACAATGAACACGGAGCTGGGTGCATCATGACGTACAAACACCTGCAGAAAGATACCAGAGCTCAGACTGTCTCAAAGCTTGTGCCTCTCTTAGGTGTCCAGACAAAGGAGGGTCTAATTAACCAGGGTGATGCACCAAAGACAAGTACAATGGAAATAAAAGCTACTGCCCAAAACGACCATGCTATGCTGGGAACTTCTTCCCCATCCATTATATCAAGGCAGAAGACAACCCTGGGCATATAACCAGCAGCTAAACACAGGCAACCATGCAGAGGCCAAATACAGCATGTCTTCATCACTTCAGGAAGGATGTTGAAGTTCTGGAGCGTGTCCAGAGAAGGGCAACAAGGATGGTGAAGGGTCTGGAGAACAGGCCCTACGAGGAGGCTGAGGGAGCTGGGGAAGGGTCTGGAGAACAGGCCCTACGAGGAGGCTGAGGGAGCTGGGGAAGGGTCTGGAGAACAGGCCCTACGAGGAGGCTGAGGGAGCTGGGGAAGGGTCTGGAGAACAGGCCCTACGAGGAGGCTGAGGGAGCTGGGGAAGGGTCTGGAGAACAGGCCCTACGAGGAGGCTGAGGGAGCTGGGGAAGGGTCTGGAGAACAGGCNGTGCTTGAGGACATGGTCTAAGGGTAGACTTGGTGGCGGTAGGTTAATGGTTGGACCAGATGATCTTGGGGGTCTTTTCCAACCGTAACAATTCTATGATTCTATGATTCATATGACAGGGAGTGGGGAGGTAGATCTCAAATACTGACATTCACGTACCTTGACATGTTTCTGCTGGTAACCATCAGCTATTGCATTGATGTTATGCAGACCCGGAGACAACAGCACATGGAAATAGCCACCTTCTTTAGTACAGACCTTCAAACCTTCGTTAAGAACAATTGTAGCTTTAGAAATTGCCTTGCCACTCTTGTCTTGGACAAATCCATGGACTCCCTTATGAACCTGAAACAAAGCATTTTAAACATCCTGCTCAGATCCAAGTGTATGGCACATTCATAACTACAACAGGATCCAATCCTCCCCTCAAAACACGGCATATTCTTCATCCCTGACCCTCACAATAAATAAAAGTGTGCAAATCTGCAAGGACTGCTCAGCCCACCATGAGGCAAAACAAGACTCTCCATGCTGCTCTCTTCCTCCCTCCTCCCCATCCAACCCCACTATCATCACTCCTTGCCAGAATTTTCTCCCACAGACGGCAGCTCACCTCCACAAGCATGCTAAGGAGAGATTTCCTGTTGTCTGCCCACAGGCTGGGAAGCTGCCCTGCACTTGGGAAGTAACAGCAGCTGGTATAAACAGTGATCTCAGGACAGTGACCAAATGTCAGGCTGAAATCCTGCAAAAAACAAAACCACAGTTACAACAAAAGATGGTATTAAAAAAACTGTGCAAGGTGCAGCTAGAGGTGAGGACATTGTGTCCAGATATCAGAACTAAGATGCTTTTTAATGTTTGTTTAGCCTTGTGCCACGATGATGTACCTTCATGCTTCCTACGTGACTGTGCCACTCAGAACCACGGATCACACCACCAGGAATATTCTCATCTGTGAGGGGGAGAGCACAGCTGTCAGGCAGGTCTGCTCCAAGAAGAGTGGAGCACAAGCTCACAGGGTGGTTAAAGGATCCAGTCAAACATACCTGACTTATTTGGACAGCCTGGCTGGCCCAAATGCATCAGCGGATGGTTGTTTGCATAAAGAGATGCCAAATGCTTCAGTGTTTCTTTGTTCTCCACTACAAAGAGAAACATGAGACTGGAGAGTGCAACTCTAGTTCCCTGGAGGGGTAAAGTCACAGTCTAACCCGTGATCCTGTATTCAGCAGTGACACACACCGTGTCAGGGGACTCCAGATTTCCTCTAACACTGCACAGAGGTATCAAAAGCAGATGTTATTCTGGCTTTGGCAGAGGGAAGGTTGAAATACCATTGCAGGAACAGAAATGGTAAGCACTCTGTAAGCAATCCTGTGCAGTCCTATAGCTTTACTTAACAGGCTGTCAACTTCAGATGCCAAGGGCTGAACACACAAGGAGGCTACAGGATGCCACCAGCAGCTCTTACACAAAGTGCTCAAATTTCTGGGACAGCACGAGAGCAACTATAAGTGCAAGGCCTGGAGGAATTAGACATACCTGTTGGCACTGGCTTATCGTATGGGTAAGTGACAAGCAGAGATCCTCCATCTAGCACAACAGAGAGGCTGAAATCATGCTTCAGGATCAAGTTCTCTATGATGGCTTTAGTCTCAGGCTCTTGTGTCCCCGAGTACCGGGAGTAATTGCCTGTGAATCAGAACAACAAATAGAAAAGGGAATTGACAATGGTCCCCCTCCACTACTGGAGAGGCCAGCAGTAGATTCTTTGTTTACACCTGAAATAAAGTTTGCTGCATGTATTAAAAGGCATTTGGTTGATGCACCTGAGAGATCAAGTAAAGTCACTAGTCCACACTACCCACAGGGGTAATTCATCTGCAAAGCTAAACAAACCTGACACGTCAGTATTTCCCCAACCTATTTACTTTCGTGGTGCAGAGGGTATATATGTTTGCTCTCCTCAATGCCACTGAAGAGACATTTTATTAAGAAAGCATGTGGGTGATCCCAGCCAAGCCTGGCCAGAGAGAACACCTTGCTTTTTCCCAGCAAAATAAGGGACTGCAAATTGCCATCTGTAAGGGGGAGCCAAGCTCTGGAAGCTTCCCAGCAGTTGCCCTGCCTTGGCTCCAGGGCAGGAGTGCCGCTCTCCTTACAGATAAACCCTGTAACCAAACGACTACACCCAACTCAACACCAGCTACCAAGACACTTCTACAGCAGCCTGCATTCCATGGGGACACCACACACCCCTTTGCTTTAGTTCACTTTACTTGTGAAGTCTGTGTCCAGGTCTCTGCCGTGAGCATTAGTCCAGCCTATCTTCGACGTGCAGCCTCTCTCCTGCGCGATCTCGCGTCCATCTGGGTTCAGGGAAGGCACAATCACGATCCGTGTGCGGTCAATCAGCTGAACAAAAGGATGAGAAAAAGTGCAATTAGTAGAGTTCATTCTCTGTGTATCTTATTTGTCTGGATTTCATCCTAGGAACTGCTGCTCATACTGACATCAGCAGTCAGAGGTTCCCAGTGGCCCCATGGATTTCACACCTAACCGTGACGTGTCAGATCCCTACAAGCCTCTGTTAACTGTCCCAGTGAGCACTGTCTTCCCAGGGTATTGTAACTGGATGGCTCCAAGATGGTCCCTTGTGTTGGCTTCTCACCTTTGTAACTGCTGCATTCTTCTTGTAGTTCATGCAAAGAAATTCCGCCAGTGCCAGGAGCAGCTCTGTACCAACGGGAGCGTTTCCATGAATACCAGCAACAAAACGGATCTTTGGCTCCTCGGGCTCAGACTGGTTGGGCTTGTTGGAGATTTCCAGTGACCAGATCTGACGGAATTCGACACTCTGCCCCAGACTGCCAAGAGATGAGAGACCAGAGTGTGAGTTCAGAGAGCTGCATGCCCAGCCTGGCCTTACAGGCAATCCCAGCATGAAAAGGAACTGCTGCCAACCTCCACAAGGAGGCTGCAGAGACAAGTGACACACGAAACACAACCATGTCATGACAGAGGCACAGTGCAGCAGCACTGACCCACATATAGTATGAACACCAGTTTGAACCTAAGTATCTGTGTAAGAAAGTATCCCGGTCCAGATGTACAGGACACCTAATGCTCCACTCATCTCTATATAACCTATCCTACCACCTTAAGTGCAGAAACTGTTAAATACCTCTGTGATTCCACTGTTTATATGGTTGGGAGATTTTTTTCTGCACCTGGACTTAAAATTAATTTACAAAGCACCCAGTGCAGAGGGCAAAAGCAAGCCTATTTCCAGTTACACCAAACTCATTGCTCCAGCCACGCCATTAAGTTAGCAAAGTGAACACAAGCAAAGCAGGGAACACAATCAGGGCTGATGCAACTGGATGGACAATAGAGGCTACAGATCAGAAGAGTGGCCTTGGCACCAGTGGGGACAGCACATGAGCACGCTGTGCCTGGTAACAACAAGCAAATGAGGTGCTGGGACAAAGAGATTTGTGCTTTCCAAAGCTGACAGAGGGCAAGCGCTACAGGTCACAAAGGAAAGTGGAGGACTGCAGACAGCTGGTCTCCTGCAGAAGGGCAGAGACCTTGGCTCAGGGCAAGCTAATTCAAACAGATCTCACGCCACTGAATTCAAATCTGAAGGCAGACAGTCAAAGGAGGCCACTGGAGATTTACTAGTCAATTTTGATGACTTTTACTGGGGACTTTTCAGCTGGGTGGATGTCAGAGAGGAAATACAGCCAATGGAACAGAGATATTTACAGAAGCCAGGGGTATCAATGCTGGGAATATCACCAGTCCCAGACACACCAACAACACCCCAGGCTTAAAGCAGTAAAATGATGTCTCAGGAAAAAGCAAACATGCACTTGGGAGTCCCTGCAGCCAGTGCTACGCCCCCCTGCCCCCACATGTGGGGTCCCCCTGAACTCAGGCACCACAGGGAAGAGGAAGCTGAGCTCCCCCTCTCTGCACTGCCAACATTTCACTACCTCCCCACCACAGGCTGCTGCTCAGGGAGAAGCTGAGTACTGTGGTTTTGAGTTTGCACCTGGTGAGATTTGTGATGTGTGGGTAGTTCAGGTAGAGGCCTCGAAGAAACTCAGAGAGGTCCTTGTAAGGGCGGTATCGGTAAGGAGAGACATCCCTGGTGGAGGTAAGCAGGAGACGCTCCAGCCCATCCTCAGCAGAGAGGTCTTTGATTAGAGTCTCAAACTCCTTCTCGTTGGGGTCGCTGGTGTCTGGGGTGTTCCAGACTGGCACCTTCCCTTCCTCCACTTTGATGTCTGTCTGTGAAAGAGTGAAGTTGACCTGCAGCCCACCTTTGCTGCCAACTTCCACTGTCTTAGTGACTGGATCATACCTGCCCAGGGAAGAAGACACAAAGAAACGTCAGGGCTTCGAGGTCTCACACAACAAGCCACCCTCCTTCCTGACTAGACCCTCACGTGACACTGCTACTGCTCCCCAGTCAAAAGTGAGAACCATTGAAACAAATTATAAAAAGAGCAAGAACACTTGGGAAGGGATGTGGGAACGGCAGGAGGACAGGGAGCAGTTCAGGGCCCAACGCATCACTGAGTTGCTCTTGGCTTGGGTACTGCAGGGCTACATGACAGGACAACATCAGGCTGCTTTAACCCAAAGGCTCTGGCAGTGGGTTAAATGATGAAGTAACTCCTACAAGCAGCTGCTTACAAAAGAATTTCCCCTTAAGACACTGAGTTATCAACTCCTTCCCCACACCACCTCCCAACAAGGGAAGGTCTCGATTGTATGCTGGCTCCAGGTGAGCCACCTCTGACATTGGGGTTGCATCACATCGCTAGTTCTGCACAGGCCAGAGGGCAGAAGAAACCTCCAAGCCTACATCTGCTGTAGGCAGAGGTGATGGGACAACTGACTGGGAAGTCAGTCATGCCACTGCTTGCTCCTCGTGCCCCAGTCTGCTTACCCTCGGGCGGATGCTGTGACTCTGTACGTCCCCCGGACCAAGAGGCGCCAGTAGTCTCCATCCTTGTAGGTGGTCACTGGGTGGTTAATCTCAGCGATGCTGATGGTGGCATTGAGAATGCCCCTTCCATCCACAGCATCCAGCACAAATCCCCAGATGCCAGTGTGAACCTGTACAGAGACTCGCTGAGTGCTCGGCCCCGCTCTGCTTCCCACCACACAACACTGTGGGAGCACCGACACCCACATCCCACCACCTCCCAGTCCAGAATTCAACATTCCCAGAGGAGCAACAGGTTCCAAAAGGGTTCAGGTCAGACTCTCCAGCAGCTGGCATGGACAAAGATCACCTGATGAGTACAAGGAGCGATTGTTTGGCTCAGGGTGCCACCACAGCACACTCTGCTCCACACCTTTGTTTGCATGCCCCAGGTACACAGCACCACTGCCAGCCCCGACTCAGATGGGAACAGCATGTAAGGGCCACTCTGGCCTGGGGAAAATCAAGACAGTAGTAAATAAAAAAGCCCACACCTGCATCCCCTGTCTGTTGGGTCCTTCCACACCTTTGGTACAGTGGGAAGGAGTGGAGAGGAGTCAAGACATGCTCTGATGGGGATGATTTCTGTGGAGCAGGTGCCCAGTCTGGACAGGATGCAGCACATGCTTCATCCCACAGATCAGTCTGTTCGTTCCAGCACACCCAACACAAACCCCTGAGGCAGCTGGTACAGCTGCTTGGGGCCAGTGTCTCACCTGTTTCATGAACTGGAGGAGGGATCGGCGGTTCTGCTCCCAGTATTTTGGCAGCTCTTCAGCTTTTGGATATTTCACACAGCCCAACTCAATGGTCACCTCAAAGCAGTTTGTATGTAAGTAATTCCAGTCTTGCATCCCACCTACAACAGGAATGTGAAAAACATGTCAACAAGGTCTCCTGAAGGCAAGTGTACTTCAAGTACCTCAACTGAAGATAAAAAATATTAAAGAAAATATACATTTAAGGAATCAGATAGCAGAGAAAGATGAAGTACAAACTACAGCATGTGGTTTAGACCTGAAGAAAGCAAGCTTTACACAGGGCAAGACTCAGCATTCAAGGGGATGCCAACAGCAGACATATATCCATCCTTGTAAATACCTTTCATGCTAATATACTGCTGTAAAATTTTATGAAACCATTTTGCATAGTCAGAAAAACAACATTATAAATTCCTTCCCTCAGGCTAACTTTATCTGGGTACATTAAGAGGTTATAAAAGAAACCCAAGTGCCAGTAATCTGGGCTGACCAACGCAGTTTGTGACTGCTCCGATGACATTAAGACACACATGCATTAACTTGCAGGGAAGCTGGGCAAGAGACTTCAGGGCTGCTTTACCTGGCACGTTGTACCACTGAGCCCCATTCGTGATGCCATGTGGGAAGTACTCGGTGGGGTACATATCCTTACAAGGGCTGCCCTGATACATCTTTGTGTTCTCCTGGAAAACAAGATGTGACATGTGAAGCTGAGTCTCTGCGCTCTACAGCCGCTGGCACCTTGGTTCTAGCGTTAGTCACCCCTTGGGGTTACCACAGAGCTTCAGGTAGGCACATGTTTGGATGCACAGACTGTGCCCACACCCAGCCATCCTTGCTCTTCTCCCAGCCTGTGTTTTCAGCATTTTCTACCACCCTTCAATGCATATGGCCCTTGTGCCCACACAGAGGACTTCTGCTACAGTGCCTGCAGACAGAACCATGGAGCAAGAGGCTCCCACAGGACCCTGTTCCTGTGCCACCAAGTGCTCACAGCACCTGCACTGTGCTCTACCAGCTGCTCAGGAGGTTCCTGGCAGCACCAGGAGTTCACCTGGCAGGATGCACCCGTCTTCACGTTATAGTTACCTTGGAGTAGGAAAGGGCCAGCTGCTGAAACATGGTATCATCTGGGGATTTACTGTATATGGCTACTCCTTGTTCATCATCATCAAAAGGGTAATTAACCACCAGAGAACCTGTGGGGAAACAAGCTTTGACTCGTACTCAAATACTTTCCAAGTGATCCCTTGGCCTAATAGGGGAAGTTTTTCTTCTTCTCCAAAGAGCAACACTTCTTCAAACAGCAAAGTCTTCTGTTTCTCAAGACTTGGCATTAAACAAAGCATTAAGCCCAGTGGCTAGACAACAAAAGCACAGGAAGAGATAAGACCACACTCAATTGGGAAAGTGAATCCAAGCCAGAAACATCAAAGATTTGGCTCTTACATGCAGGAGGGATGAGCACAAGCTCATAATAATCACTTCCACAGAGAAGGGAAAGCAAGGGGAGGAATTTCCAAGGCTATACCTGGAGCCCTCAGCCCGACCACTGCAGTTTTTCAGCATTCTGGAGTTTACTGCAACCACCATCAGACTGTAATATCTCTGGCTTTCCCCAAGTAAGTTTTACTCACAGCATGGTGGAAACCCAGATGCTACCGCTGCTGGAGACCTGCCAGCTCCCTCATACCCACACACTGTATTTCTGCACTACAAAATTAAACATGCTAGCACAAAGCAACCACCTGCAAGTTACCACAGCTACAAGCCAGCAGACAAATTGTCTAGGGAATAAGCTGTAATACAGAGACTTAATTTAGATAACTCCAAAAAGATAATTAAATTACAGCAAACTTCAGAAGTTACACAATGCAATTCAAGGCAGGGAACCCTCAGGATTACATCTCTTCCCTTCATTCTATAAATACTACAAAGCCTCCAACAGCCACAGCGCTACCTCAGTCCCAGACCCAGCTGCTGGGCCCATTCCCATCTCCCAACAGGCAACAAGCTTGCTACTCCCCAACACTTGTGCACCCTCCAGAAACATGGTTTTGATCCTCCTAGGAGCCTCTTCAACTCCCTACAGATGTGTCTGGGGACATTGTTTTCTACTTGTTTCCATCTTCCAGCAGCACAAAGGGTTTGGTTTACTTTGGAAATGGTCTCACCCCTGCTGCAGGAACTGGGCTACCTTCACTCCTGCCATTTCACATCAGTGCCAAGAGCAGACAGCACTCTGCCCCTCAATTCATGCTACACCACAGAGACAGCCCTGCAAACTCCTCTCCCTTGGTCATCAGTGCAAGGCTGCCGTACCTCCGTGCAGGTTTGCTGAGAGCACAAACGGGTAAGTCTTCAACCAGTCCATCACAGCAAGAGTTTCTGGCTGTGGAGGATCTGCCACATGGAAGAACTGATCTGGGAAATTCCTGTTTAGGTCATAGTTGTTGCTGTTGTTTCGGCCAACGGTACCTCCTCTGTCTCCTGAAAATGAAACACACGTTTAAGCTTGACTTCCCCCTTCAGTTGGAGGCTTCATCCTCTCTCTACATACCTTAAAACTAGCAATTAATGGCAAACAGCAGAAAGCACAACAGTCTTGGCTTCCTCCAACCCCAGAGTGATGGGACCCCCAGGCTCCATCAACAACAGGCCTGCTCTGTGCATGGAGGCGTCCGAGGGCCCTTTGTGTGGGTGTTTGCACGGGCTCTCGGTGCCAATCAGAGCAGAGCCAGCAGAGAGGCAGCGAACTGTGAACAATCCCAGCAGCCGGATGTCACCACCGCAGAAACCTCAGAGCTCACCTCTCAAACCAGCCGGGCCAGTTCTTTGTTAAACCCCAGCTGAGCTCTGCCTCCAGAAAACTGCTCTGGACAGACTCTGTTCTGCCAACAGGTGAGAGCCACGCAGCTTTAAGGACTTCCTGAAGGATGGTTTTGCATTTCAGCATCATGATAAATGTCTGTATTATCCTTGGACAAGTGCTCTGCAGACAGCCGTGCTCCTGCATTGCATGTTACCAAGAACATGGACCAAAGCACAGCAAGTGTGAGCTGTGTCAAAAGAATTTCTTTGCTTAAAATAAGCCTTGAGTTAGCCACAAACCATAAGGGGACCCAAACAGGGGCAGCATATAGCACTGCTGAAGCCTCAGAGCTCTCCCTCCAACAGCTTCACACATCCATCAACCACCCATAGCGTGAGGTCTGCCCACTCATCCCACAGCACACACCAAATCCCTTTTCCCAGTCTCCCTGTGCAGAGAGCACTTCTGCTCCACCAAGGCTTCTCAGAGAGGTACCATGAACTGAAAGGCTTCTTCAAAGAGCTACACCCTCCCCCACAAGATGTTTCAGTGCAGACAGTGATACCTTCCTGGGATTTCTCATAGCCATCAGGGTTCATGGAGGGCATGATGTGGATCCGTGTGCTCTGGACCAGGTCAGTCACCTCAGGGTCTGTGCCAAAGTTCTTGCAGAGGTACTCGATGAGGTTTAGAAGAAGCTCTCGCCCCACAACTTCATTCCCATGCATGTTACCGATGTACTTGAACTCTGGCTCACCTGCAGACACACAGCCACAGCAGAGAGAATTACAACCACTACATTAAAGCTTGAAGACATCTCACCAACCTGAGCATTGCGCTCTTGGGCCTTTTTCAGGGTTGGAGGAGATATTCCTAAAATTTACCCTTCAGCTCCCTCAACACCAAAAAGGGCAGACACTGTTACAGGGAGCCCCTTGATCCTCTTGTCTCCATAGCTTCATGACCAGCACAGACATCCCCAGCAATGCTCTAACACACACTAGTGCCACCCACTGCGCCTGGTCTTTTAAGAAAGGATACTGCACAGAGCAGCACGGTCTTCAGAGGTGCTATCTCTACACTCGTTCTTCTTGGCCCAGAGTCTCCCAAAGGAAAGGATCTGTCACATGTGTTTGTAGCTCACAAACACATTTCCCACGTTACCTGCTTCATGGACACCAGGATTGTCTGAGATCTCCATGACATAGAGCTCGCGCAGCTCCACCGACTTGCCCACGGAGTAGAGCCGGGTTATGTTGGGGTACTCGCTGGCGTAGCGCCGCAGAAAGATCTCCATGTCTGAGAAGTGATGGTGGCGGAAGTCCACAGGCTGGATGGGCTGATGGAGAGAAGTTGGTCTTGGGGGCTCTGCCTGCACAGGGGTGGGGGTGATGGTGGAGACGGGAGCAGGCATCGCTGTGAACTGTGTGATGTTAAGAGCTGGTGGCATTTCAGTTGGTTGTAAGGAGAAATCCACTTCTGTTGCAGGTCCCTCCTTCACCTCTATGTTCTCTCTGGTCACCGGTGCATAACTGTAAAAAACCACATCCAGATGTAGCAAGAAAGCTCTGCAGAACAGAAGCCACCCATCCTGCCCCCTGACAAGCTCTCCACCACTCCAGCCTACTCCTCACATCCCAGACACACTGAGATGTTAACAACTGAGAGATCCACCACTGAACAGGTTGACCAGACTCATTCCACGGCCACCAGACCACACTATGCTGCTGCCTGGCCATGTCAAGGGCACAAGTTCCTGTTCTCAAGTTCACCAGGGAAGAAGCTACAGGAGTATCACAGGGTGGGCCCAGGGACAAGCTACACATCACACCCAACCCCCAGCCAGCACAAATTCTTACTGGGGTGACCCTACTTCACATCGTCCCTTTCCCCCCAAAAAAAAGAGATGCAGGTTGATACAAGCAACCATCAGATGTGACAGCAACACTGCATCCAACAGCACCCCGCTGCAGCAGGGTCAACTGACAGGCTGCAGCTCTCAGCTGGAGCCCTTTGCTGCTGCAGCTTCCAGACACGTCCCATCTTGCTGAGTTTTAAGGTTTGGGGAAAGGAATCAAGTGAAGGAACATGAGCAGTCAGCACTGTGGGTGCAGGCAGCCCCAGAGACATTACCCCATTACAACTGCCGTCACATTGTAGGTCCCAGGCACAAGCAGCCGGTGGTAATCGCCAAATCTGCCTGCTGTGATGTTATGAGCAATACCAGCAACAACAATGGTTGCATTTTCCAGTCCAGCTCCAGTGACTGCATCCCTGACAAAGCCTTTCACACCGATGTGGACCTGAGGAAACAATGCAAGAACCTGGCTGAAGACAGGCAACATCAGGGAACCATGTACACCCCCAGCAATACCCCCAGCCTCCCCCAAAGCAGCAGAGCAGGACAGCTGCCAGGCAAAGACACACAAGGGCCCACACTTCACCCAGCACTTGGCCTGATGGCGAGGACAGGAATTCGAGTATGCACAGGGAGGGCAGGGACATCTCAGGACTGGTGCTAATAAATCTTGTCTTCCATCAACATGGGCACACAACAGGAATGTAGCAGGGCTACAGGCTGCTCCCCATCCCAGACTAAACTCCTACATGGAGACAGCCTGATAGAGGTCTCAGCAGTGCTGGAAGTTTTGATCTCCACTGGAGATTCAAGGCACGGAGGCCACGCTCTGTATTACCTCATGGCACTGATCGGTCCCCTAACGCTGCACCCCACGAGGGCCCTCTCAGCACAGCTCTGCACTCATGGAGGATGTGGGAACTGTGGCAGAACCACAGAGACACACAGCAGCTTTGTAGCCACCGACCTCTGCACAGCAGCTGCAGCAGTTACGTTACCACAGGCAGCAAACAAAGCCGCAAGAGCAACTGACCGCGGTGCCCTCAGCCCACCACGGACACGCAGGTTTCACAGCTGCCGCCGCCACGCTGGGCCCAGCCCACATTACCTTCTCAATGAAAGCAAGGAGAGAGTCCCTGTTGTTCTCCCACTCCTGCTGAAGCTCAGAGGTTGGTGGGTATTTGCAGCAGGACAACTCCAACGTGATCTCAAAGCAGTTGGCCCACACATAGTTGTAATCCTGCATCCCACCTGAAAAAACGAGGCAGAGATGTGTCTTAAGAGCAACATACAGACATCTCTCCACAGGATGAAGAGTTTTCCCTGATCTTTAGCCCTCATAGTGTCTCAGCATGATGCCATCCTCCAGAGTGAACAACCTAAGGAAAGAGGTCAGATCATCACGGTGAGAGCCCTTGCTGGGGGAGATGGAGCTGTTTCTCCCAGATGGTTCAAAGATGACAGCACCTTCCGTCTTACAGCTCCATCAGCTGAACCCAACAGCACCTGGAAGTTCATTAAGGTTCATTTCACTGTGAAGACATTTTACAGACCCTAGAAATTCTTCATGTTGGGGAAGTACACCAGAGTCTGAGAATTGCTGCTGTCCATGGCTGTGTGCTCCAAGCCACCTTTGGATTTGTGAAGTTTTCCTGCAAGATACATCACTGTACCCAAAACGAGCTTCAGGCTGCTGCCACAAAAGTACACACCAGACTATCAATCTGGGAAGGGGCAGCTTGAATTTACACATCTAAAGTTTCAGGGGCCAGACAGTTGTTTTCCCACAAAAATCTTAGCAAACTCTAGATGAGAAGAGAGTAACGCTTCCCCTTCTCTACTTCCTCAGGCTGCTCTTTTCCTCCAATGCCTTATCTGAAGGTATTTGCTTGAGATGTAGAGCAGTCCTAGCAAAAACAAGGTCTAACACTGTGACAGCACACACAATGAACTGCAGCAGATCACCTTCAGGAAGCTCTTCTCATCTCTGAGGGTGGCAATGCCTCCCTCAACCTGAGGACTCCTGTGACCCCACAGCAGCCAGTGCCTGTGAGAAAACAGGACACAGACTTGTTCACCTCGGAAACTCCAACTGGGAAACTCACTCTGTGCCCCAAGATCTGCAGCCCAGCCATCAGCCTCCTCCTTCCATGCTTCCTATTAAAGGCAGAGGACTTGATTAATTTAAGGATATTGGAGACAGCTCTCCAGCTTAGTGTTAAACCAGCCAAACCTCTGCAAGCACCACCAAACAGCAGTGCAAGAATCTGTTCCCTAGTATTAAGCTCATATTGCTATTCTTGCCCTTCAGAGAAACCATGGGCACTGCTGTGAATCAAAAAGGTCACCTTGTCCCAGCACATGCCATGACCCTGTTTGATGAAGTTTACATTTAGCCCTCAGCAAGCAAACCTGTTTCTCCAACAGGAATGAATCACGTACCAGCAGGACCCAAGGTCTGCAGGTACCAACAACCTTGCTGAAGACTGCAAACATTTGCCCTCTAAATATTCAGGGAGTGAGGGGGGAGTCAATACTAAAAGGGACATTCCAAAAGTACCTCAAGTCTGTGAAACAGGTTTCAGTCACCCTGACAAATCCCACCATATGACTGTAGCCAGATATCACGGCCACATGAGAGGATCAGTGCTACCACCAGCAGCGTATCAGGCAGTTGTGTCAGGAGGAAAACCACCACACTGAAGTTCTACACACACTGATGTTATCTTCTGGGTTACACAACCTTACAGCGTGAGAATCCAGACTGACACACCACAGCCTCAGCCACTGCTACCCCACAGCTCCATCCCCAGCTTGCCCAGGACCACTTGGCTCAGAGACTCCATGCACCGGCCAAGTGACCCACCAGAGCCAGCTGGACACAGGAGAACAGGCAACAGGGTCTCTTCCAGATCAGCAGAGAAAGTCAAGCTGGCTCTCAGAAACTCATCTGCCAGGGAACATCCATTTTTTCCCACAGGAGGCAGAGGAAAACTTCAGGAGAAGGGAGAGCAGAAGACAGCCTGTTGCACACATCATGGCACCAGCCTGCAGGACCCAGCAGGCAAATCTTTGTCCTCCCATCCTTTGCTTTGCCCACCAAAGTGCTACATTAGATGCACAGGACAGTAGATCAAAGATGTCCCAGTTCCTCTCAATCCTCCTGGGAGCCTGCTGCTAGGAGAACATGAAGCTGCTGTAACAAATCAAATGTCACTTGCTGCCAGAGAGTGCTGCAGCCTGTGCATGGGCTGACATCAAACCAGGGAAGACACTTTTCTGTCCGGCACAACGGGCCCAAAATTGTTTCAGGACTTTAAAAAAACCTCTCTCAAACTCAGTTCAAGAGTTTAGAGGACCAAGGTCTGCAAATCACAGTCAGTTTTATTCAGCTCCTGTTACCAGGCTCAGAAAAGTAACCCACAGCAGGCTGCTCTCCCACCAGTAACCACCACGCAGAGGGAAACAATTTGCCAGCCTAGAACCATCTGTTCCTAGCGGGACACTAATGCATTTCAAAACATCCACACGTAAGACAGAGCCATTATGAAGCATATTTAGGGCTTCATCTGCTATTCAAGCAAATTTAGGACAGATGCTCACCCATAATAGAGCAGCAACAGACTAAATTAGAGCTTGCTACACCAATTTCAGTGAAACGGTCTCTTCGAGGGAGAGTCCATCGCATGCTTGAAGAGTTGGACTGTATCTGCTGCACATATTTGGCCTTCAGGCGACCCCATTGCAGAGCAGGATGGTTATTTTTACAGCATATGGAATTATGTATTTTTCCACATACCATCTGCACAGCCACTCCTGACTATGCAGAAGATCTGGAGGTGTACAGGAGATGTGAACACAGCAGATACCAGCGGCAACGCGCAGTGGGAAAAGCACACCCGAGGCAGCGGGCTCTCAGACTACAGGGCTTAAATCTGCCTGTCTGTGACAGTAATATCTGGGTAGCTTGAGGGATTTATTCCAGCAGTTTTTTTTCTTAATCACAGGGTGTCTTCTAGCCCACACTGCCTAAAGCTTCAGCCTCGCAGTAAAGCATCACACCTACTTTATTGGTGAGGAAAGCAAAGCAGAAGTGAGCAGCTGTCAGTCAGAGGAAGTCAGTCCCTGCCTGGCAAAGAGTCACAAAGCCACTCAGAACAAACCTCTCCCCTGCTCTGTCCCACTCCTTGGACATCAGACTGCACTTCAGGCAAGGATCCCAGCCCTCCTGCAGCACAGGCACTGCCTCTGCTCCCTGCCAAGCTCCACGCCAGCAAACAAGCAGGAGAACGTGGCTCTCCTGAGTCAAGCCTGGGGATCCAGATGCCATAAACACACCACGTGCCAGGAGAAGCCTTTCAGGCCAGACAGGAAGAACTCTATTTTCAAACTGCACTATGCAAAAACCTCTCTCACTCCAGCTCTCACTGGAGCAGACCTTAGGAGATAACCTGCAGGTAAGCCAAGCAGAGGAGCAGCTGTGTCTGCTCTGCAGAGAGAGCAGATGGCACAAAGCAAACCGGAGACACGATTAAATATGTGGCACAAGTCACTTCCTCTGTGGACAGAACCAAGTGTCTCATATCAGGAGACCAGGGCACCCAGCAGCACCCAACTGGGGGAGGAATGTTTTGCTCCATTAGTCTGTGATCATTAAAACTCAGAGGAGGTGAGGTTTCAGCCTCCAACTCCAGCCATCACATCACACAACCCAGTGCAGATGTGGATGTAAAAAGAGGCATCAGACCTCGACCCTCCAAGCCAATACTTTTCTCAAGGAGAAAGAAACATTTGCAGTAAGAATTTAATGAAAATATGAACATGCCAGGGTAGTGACCTGAGCACAACCCAGCAAGATGTGGCAGAAGGGGGGAGTCAATACTCCCACTGCCTGCCCGAGCTCCCACTGTGCAAACACTTTCTGCCATGCCCAGAAACAGGTCACCAGAGTGATGGTGCCATGAGCACCCGCTGTTCTCAGCATCATTTTACCTGCTCTGCATGTGATGCCACTCAAAGCTGTTCAGAAGCTCAGTGTGGCTGGTAACCACAGCCAAAACAACCCAGTAAGCACACACATAACCTAAATCCATTTTCAATCCCAGAGGTGCCTTCAAACACCAGAAACACCTCAAACACTCGGGCATCACTGTGTCAGGCTAGCAAAGAAAATCACTTTCAGAAAGGGACTGCAAATAATGTGACTTTCCAAGGCTGCCCACAAAACACACAGCTGAAAGTTACACTGAATTCACTTTCTGAACTGGGCTCCTTAAAAACAAAGGCAAGTCCCCCCCCAGCTCAGACTGGAATGGTTTCTTGCCTGCTTCCAACACATCACCAGGGCCATATACCAGCCCAGACCTGCATCTGGGTTAGGTTTTTTTTTTTTATTTCAACCAGCCACATGGTAGTTAAAACCCCCAGAGGTTAAAGAGGAAGGAAGAGTAAGAGCACGTACAACAGAGATACTACCACGTCCCACAGCCACCAGCCCTTATCTATAGCAGTTGGAATGCAGGAGCCAAATTCAGCCCTCTGGCCCAGAGCCATCTTCCTCTGCACACTTGACCTTAACAATTACACCAACGGTTTGTACTTGCCACCTCGGTTTGACACACATTAAGAAGTTGTTTGCAAACTGAAAGGAAAGTTAATGGGGTCTGGCACCAGCATAAGCCTGAACCAGTGACTCCAGGACAATGACTCCCAGAGCAGCCAGCTTTCCAGGACGTTTGATTTCACATGATAAAACGTGGCAGGAAAAATTCCACCTGTTGAGACATTATGTTCTCATTTCTTTGCTTTTGCTGGCTTTAGTTCACTTGGAGCCTGCAGCCTCTCCTGGCACACAACCCGATCCGCAGGCCAAGCGTGTGCCCCGCATCGCTCCCAGAACCGTGTGCTCAGGTTATGTCTAGAGCTTGGCCCAGCCCAGGGAGCTCCCACAAGGTGCTGGGATTTCCCCAGCCCCATTTTACCACACATTCAAATTCTGTGATCACTGGGAAAGGCCTCCTGGTCAGAGTATGAGAGTCAGCAGCCCTTGGCACAGAGCAGAGAGCGTCAGATGACTCGGTACAGCCACCGTGGTGGATTTTCCGCTTCTGTCATACACTGCGTAAACCTGACTCCCCTCTGACTTCTCTTCATCCACCACTAAAAGTAAATGTTAACATCTAACACCCCAAAGGGACACAGAACATCACCACACACATACACTGATCTCCACAGCATCTGTTAGCTCACCCATGCTCTCCACTGGATCTCAGCTCCCACGGGTTACTCTTGCCACAGACCCCCTCAATCTGGGAGGTGCTCCAAGGGCCACCATCACCCTCCACATGTGTCTTGAGCAGCAACAAGACATAAATCACTGCTTAGGGGATAAACTGCTCAGCTCTGTCAGCCTCAGCAACGTTGTTGTGAGAGCAACACCCTCCCTGTAATCTCTGCCTGTGAGTTGCCCACAGCCATCAGCGCTGAGCCTGAGATTGTGGCTTGTCACAGCAAAAGGGTTTGTTTCCACAAAGCCTGGAAGCTGGAGGCTATTAAATGGAGTACAAACCACAGTGGTGGCAGCACAGAACAAACGGGTCTTCAGCTGGTACCTTGCCATTTCCTGTGAAAGGAAAGAAGGTGAAACCTCCCTCTGCTCGCTGACAAGGCGGAGGCAGCCCAAAAGGCTCACACACCACTGCCATGGCCACTAGCAAACCTTGTACTACCACCAGGTATCTCTCACCCTGGAAGGAGGATGAAGAAGTTACTGCTGCAGTGAAACCTTCTGCTCATTGCAGGCAGGGGAACACAGGCCCAAAGCTCTGGACCCACTCCCCCTCCTTCAGAGCACACCCATCCTGCCCCATCACGAGGGCAGAAAGCCTCAGAGCGGCAGCTAACAAATCTCCCCACTGAGATGCCTGCCGATAAGGACCGCCACCAGCACAACAAGGTGGCACAGATCATCCAGGATATCCTGTTCCCCTGTAAGCTAATTCACCAGGTTACACAAACCTTCCTCCTGAGGGACCTTTCGCAGCAGCAGGGTGAACCTTGAGCCAGCAAACACACAGGTGTGCTCAGTGGGGCGGAGGGCAGGAGACAGCTGCCAGAGAAAGAGGGAAAACCGTATCGTATTTGAACAAAACATCTTGTTTGAGCAGTGAAATCCTGGGGAATGATTCAGCCACTGGAGAAATCAAGACTTCCTCTTGCAGCACAGCAGTGATGTGTTCAGGCTCAATACTGGATCTCTCTCCCTCTTTCCCAAGCAGGGTGGATGCAGGGTTAAAATTTTACTTAGCTTGGAAGCCCATGTTTTGGGAAGAGATCATCTTATTAGAATTTGATAAGCTGTAAGCTCTGCAGGATGAACAATGCCTGGTTTTACTGCATGCTCAGCACTCCTGCCACCATCCCTCAGCCCCAGCAGGAGGGAAAACAGAGCAATCTGGGTGCAGCAAAGTGACAGAACTTCTTCAGATCACTCTGCAAGGTTTGTGGTGTGTCCTCACCACCGAAGTTTCGGCAGCGGCTGGCGAGCCCGCGGTTGTACAACATCCGCTGAGGGGGCACGGCGATGGTGTAACTGCTAGTGACACAGCCAAGATTTCTCTTCCCAACAGCCCACAGAGCCTCTTCCCTGAGAGCATCTGTCACAAACTGTCCTTTAAATCCTATCTTCAGCAAACCCAACGTGCTTGAGCAGCTCAGAGCGTGGCTGAGCCACCTCCACACAAGCAGAGTGGTGGCACCAGGAGGTAATTTGCTTGTATTCAGATCACCTCCTCATGCAGCTTCCTAATGGAGGAACAGCTCTCCTAAAAGCCCCAGCAGACTGAATCTGGGAATTCTTCTAGATCCCACTGCACTGGTGGATGAGAACTGGATGTTCCATCACCCTGTGCACGGGTCTAAGAGAAAAACTCCCCACCTCACTTCCAGCCAGAGCAGCTAGGTCAGCTCAGACCACACATCTAAATCACTTGCCATAGTTTTACAGAACACTATTCTATAACTGTTTATACAATGATGAGTTGGGAGGTTAATAAAACCTCACAGAATACTGACACTGGTTTAATACATTTAACAATAGTTTCACGTATCACAATGTAGTAACCACCTGGAGCCCTAATGATGGCTCGTTTGGCAAATGCAGCCTCCCCCACACAGGATAACTCTCCAGTACCTACAAGGGTGAGGAAGAACCCTCCAGTTTGCTGTGATCTATTCCCTACCAACATCTCCCAAGCTGTGATTCATCAAGCACTTACTGGTGTGCCTGTGATGTCACTTCATTTCAAGCTGCTAGAACACATTCAAAGCTAAAAACAACTCTTCACCCACCGACTTTTCCTCTGTGATAACCACCACTGGTTTAGATGTCACTCCTCAGTGGCAACAACAGGTGAGCCAGCAGAGTCAGAGAGATTCACTGGCACAACTTACCTTCTACATCATACCACTGGGCACCGTTTGTGATACCATCCTGGAAGGTCTCTCCCTCCTCACCAGGACAATTGGGTTTGCCAGTTCTCATTATGGGGTGATGTGATGCATAAGCCTTTGCCAGGTATTTGAAGACTTCGTCATCAGCTGATTTGCTGTAGACTCCTGTGGGCTTATGCGTGGCAGAGTCATCATAGGGATAGCTTGCAACCACTGAGCCACCATGGAGATTGCCAGAGAGCAGAAACCTGGGTTTGGGAAGGAAGATGAGAAAAGGAAGACAGAGTCATATGGGAGCAAATTCATCAGGAAGCAGGTCACAGCTGCCCAACCAGTTATTCTGTGGCTTTCCCACCCAAACTGTGATCTCAGGAGCCTCCAAACTCTATTTGGGACCAAGGAGGCAAACTGTGCCACTGAACAAGCCACCCAGCAGAAAAAGTACTTTGGAAGAGGTGGAGATCAGACCCTGCCCCATCAGCTCTGTGCAGGGTGAACACCTGCAGAGCTGCAGCTACACCAAGGCTACGTTTAAAGATAAACACTCCCCTGACACCAACTTGGCTACTGTTGGAGAAAGAGGTGCAGTCCTGGGAGACACATCTCCTCCTATTAACACCAACACAGCCAGCAGGATCGTCAGAGGAAGTCAGCAGATTTGTGCAACAAACTAACTCTCAGGACTGATGTATTCACTCTCCAGACTGACAACTGGCATTACTATAACCAAAATGAGCCTCTTGCTGCAGCTCAAGAGCCCTCAAACTCTGTGTCAGACAAGGAGTGCCCTGCACGTTCATGACTTTTCATCTAGCTCTGAGCAACACTTGATATCTACAAGAAAACAGACCTGCAGAAATAAAATCTGGCTGTGTGACAGAGCTGTTGAAATCCCAAGTCAGAATGCACAGCATGGCATGCCCTGTATCACACTTGAGCTTGATCTCAGGCAGCACAAGCATCTCAACACATCCCAAAGGTTTCTGCTCTTCTCCACTCCTCCTCTTCCAAGGAAATACAGCACAGAGGGGAAAAAGAGCTCTGCCCCATGTATGGTCAAACGAGATTGTGTTTCTGAGCAGAGGTAACATGACCAATACCTTTGTCTTGCTTAACACAGCACACATGAATTGCATTACACCCACTGTATCTTTTTTTAAACAGGCAGTGCTGTTTACCACTCCATTCTTCTACCAGCAGTTATGTTAGCCTAGTGACTGTACCAGCGTCAACTGGCGCTGCCAGGCAGAGGGATGCACAAAGCATCGCGCTCTTCCGGTTTCACCCTGGCATACACACAAATCCCAACTCAAAAACTTGCAAAATAATAAAAATTAACATTTTCAGAATGGTATTAAGACCATGCATGTGTTTCCCTATTAAGTTATTCTGTATTGAATCAAGTCTGGAGGGTTTTTGACACAAACTGCTGCATGAGAGCTGTCCTAAAGGATCCCTGGGGCAAGCAACTACTGGTGGGAACTGTAGAGCACGATAATCCCTATGGACACCACCATCCACTAAGTTTTAATAATTTATCCAAGTAAATTTTGTTCCCTAAAACTGAGCAAACATTAGGCGATGCTTAAGGTTGTGTGCACTGGTTGGGTGCTTCAGGCTCAGTCCTGGATGCTTTGACATGAGGACACGTGGGGAAGAGGGCTGCAGGAGCAGCACTGGTATCTGGGAACGCTGCTGCACTGAATGGCATCCCCTATATCCAGGGGTTTGTCCATGAAACACAACAATGGGGGAAGCCCTGTTCAACACACCTGATAACAGGTTTGTATGCAGACCAGTTATATACTTCACCCCAGACACTTTCAGCATCCCACAGCTCATGTCAACAGCGTTATCAACCCAAGCACAAGACCTACAGACAAGCTCAAGCTGAGAAGTTTCCAGCAGCCAGACGGGTAGATGGCCATGGCAGCCAGCAGTGCCTGGGTACACACGGGGCACAGGCTGTGCCCAGCAGAGCCAGTGTTGGCTCCTCAGCAGGTGCACACCAAGCAGCACCCACCACGGGCTGGAATGGTGCAAAACCAGGCCAACCCAGCACAGGACTCAGCCAGGGAAGAGACAGGTGGTGAATGACTTTCTTCCTCCCTCAAGCCCCACTGGGAAAGGCTGAAAGCGAGCTGAAGCCCCCAAAGAGCAAAGCCAAGGGTCTCCCTTTCCCCGGACCAGGAGGGGAACCGGGTGGGCGTCGGGCCGGGCCGCACTCACTTGTTGCGGCGCATCCAGGTGATGAGAGCTTGGACCTCGGGCACGGCCTCCAGGTCGGGCTCGGTGGCCCTGAACTGGTCGGGAAAGCTGCGGTTGAGGTCTCGGCCGCGGCTGTTCTCCCGGCCGCTCTCGGCGCCGCCGACGCAGTCGCCCTCGTGGGCTCGCTCGAAGCCGTCGGGGTTGAGGCTGGGCAGCAGGTAGAGGTCGGTGGTGTTGAGCAAGCGGCCGATACGCGCCTCGCCGGCGGCCCAGCCCCGCACCAGCTCCCGGGCCAGGCGGAGCAGCAACGGCCGCGCCAGCGGCTCGTTCCCATGCATGTTCCCCACCAGCTTCACCTGCGGCCGGCCGGGCAGGGCCGCACCGCCGGGCTCCTCGCCGACCCGCTCCGGCCCCAGCCCCGCCGTCAGCCGCAGCACCCACAGCGGCCGGCCCTCCACCGACTCGCCGATGCTGAAGAGCCGCGCTAAGCCCGGAGGGGCCGCGGCCGCCAGCGCCCGAAGCGCCTCGCCCAGCTCGGCCGAGTGCAGGTACCGCA
>VXBZ01001748.1:211219-221985 GCA_013399135.1 Heliornis fulica | reverse complement strand
GCCATGTTCCCAGCCTTGTCCCCAGCCGTGTCCCCAGCCATGTCCCCCACCGGGGTCAGCGGTCCAACACCGAGTTTCTGCGGTCAGGGGGGCGAATACCATCACACAGCGATGCTCCCTGTGCCTCGGAGGGGTTGGGGGGACAGGACACCCCCTTGCAGCGAATCCCCTTCCAAATCCAAACCACCAACATGGCTGGAGGAGGAAGGTGTGGGGTGTCCTCTTGCCTTGGCGAGGTGACAACCTGCTGTTGACAGGGGCCAAAGCACCGTTCCCGGTATGTTGTCTTCCTGGAGGGAACTGCACATGGCCTGTCCGGACCACGCCACCAGATCAGACCGGACCTCCGGGCATTAAGGACATTTTAACACCGTTTGATGTTCTGTATTGCGCGGCTGTACCACGAGCTGCTGTGGTAATAAATAGTACCTCAGGGTTTCCTCCATTCAGAGCTTTGCTAATTCCTTTTCTGGGGCCGGTGAGATGATAAGGAACGAGAGGAGGAATAGTTTACTCTGCAGAAAAAGTCCATGAGACGCTGAAGTGGCCATCTCCGACAGCAGGTCTTGTCAATTCCTGTCTAACTTTTCGGTTGTATCTCATGTACACATCTGCTTCCCAGCTCTGGCATTTCCTGTTGGAGACACAAGCTCCAAGTCCAGCCCATAATACTGATTTTCAGGGGAGCCATCAGTGGTATGACTCCTTCATCTCACTGCATTCCAGATCCTTTGCGTGAGAGATCTGATGATGCAAATTCCTGTGTAAGCCATGTGTGGTACAGCACCGAAAAGGCCCCGAGGAAAAGCTGAGTAAAATTAGCTCCTTTTTCTTGGGGCTCATCTGTGCTGCACAGTCTTTAGGAGAGAGACAAGCAAGGAACAGGGATTATCCATCAAAAAGATGCTCCAGATCTAATTAAACTGGAAAAGCCGAAAGACCTTGCTAATCAAGATGCTCTTAAATGAAGGAGGGAGAGGGAAGGTCAAGAGGGAATTGGGCTGTCTCAAAAGTTATCACCGTTGCATAGGCTCAAGCCCTCAGTCTACAAAGAAATTGCCCTGGATTTACACAAAGTAACTGAGCTCATTTCCCTTTTTAGCTGATAAAAGCCCAGTTGTCTGGAATTTCAACAAACCAATTGTAAAAGCAGCATGTGGCAAAAGACTGATGAGTCATCCACTCATTCTCTCAGCAGCCAGGAACAACAAAACCTTCTCGTTTCCTTAGGCCAACCTAAAGGAGCTCTGCCTTCCTCATCCCTGGGCGAGCAAGTCCCTAGAGGAGGGTCCAACCTGCAAAAAGCCGCCTCCTCCTCTTCCTCAGCTGCAACAAAGGGTTCCCCGTGAACTGGGAAGATGGAGCAGCTCAGTCCTCACAGATTCCATGAAGAGGGAACGAGGGATGACGCCACAGCAGGGAAGTTAAAACTACTAATATTGTTTGGCAGCACTTCACAAGATCAAATCAGCACTTGGTTTTCCGGCAGAGCACTTCCAAGAAATCCCACTGGTGATGAAAGTTCCTAGGTAGACAAAAATATCTGAGGTCCAGGCTGCAGAACAGCCACAGCAGAATATGGCCTTGAAAGAGAACCAGATCTGGGAATACTGCTAGGGCATGTCCTGTACCAGCCACCACAGAGCACCGAAATCAGGCAAGAAACAGTCACCCATAGCTTGACATCATCCTCTGTCCTTTTTGTTTCCCAGAGGAAAGCAAACCCCCTCAAAGTCCAACCCATCAGTGGCAGAGGCATGTTTTCTGTCCAGAAAAAAACGAAGTCCTGGGGATCTGGCAGATAATCTCTGGTACAATACAGTCCTACCCCCAGCTAGGGCAGGAGACTGCCATGCAAATTTGTTCCATCAGGTAGAAAATGGAGTTTCATGAGTGGATGATGCAGAGCAAGGACTAATAGCATTAATTTCCCTGAGCACTGCAAGGTGCAGGAGCTGATACTGAACAGGATTGCCTCGATGGGAAACTACAACAGCCAACATTAAGTGGAGTTTAATGCAGATAAGTCAGTTTTATCTCCCCCAGGGGACCTATATTGCTAATTTAATGCCAAGTTCTTGTTGCATTTCCTTTTATTTGGAACCATATTTCTTAGAGTGGGATCACTGAGAGTACTATCTTTAGTGTTGTGCATAGGATTGGTGACTGTAGGCACACACCAGTGCTGGATGTAACTCAGTGCAGCTAAGGAAGAGGGGACCAAGCAGGCATGCATACTGCACTGCAGCAATCTGGTGGGGGTTTTGTGCACACAGTTTCTACAGTCCTCAGATATGTTTTTCATTGCACAGGAAACACTGGCAAGTGCCTCAGTGCTCTTGCTTTGAGGTTAGACTTGCCCTCCTGGAAGGTGAGTCTGTTTCTTACTTTCATTTCAAAGAGTGAGAGTTTAGAAGATCCGGGAGCAATTGTTTGACGTGATGACTGAGGTTCTCTAAGCCTCATTTACTCACACTTCTGAAAGAGAAACATGAGCACAGCGCTGTCAGTAAAAGCCCAGGATATGGTTCCCTGTTGCATCACTAAGACTCTGCAGCGGACTTTCCGCAGCGCAGATCAAAAACACAAGGGGAATTACCATCTCAATAGTGCATCCTCCTCCTCCTCCTCCTCCTCCTCGGCAGTCACCCAGCGCTTTCACTGGACCTATCCAGGAATATGGCATTGCTTTAGTCTTCCGCAGGATTTACTGCCTCTGAGGTTCTGCCGTGGTGACCACAAGAAGGTACCTCAGCCTGTCTCCAGGGCTCTCAGAAGGTGACTGTCCTCCCTCCCGGACATGGGCCTGCAGGGCTGGCAGCATCTCTGGGTGGCTATCCAGTAGATGGCATCCGCATCCAACTCTTGCGCTGGAGCTTCACCTTCCTGGAGACTTCTCCTGCACGTGATCTAAGGGTCTGTTTCTTCATCAATGCCTACTCTTCCTTTGAATGTTTAATGCCCTCTAAGCAATTTATTTTAACATTTCAAAATACTCACTGGTTTATTGATTTTTTTGCTATTCTTATTCCTAACCAAGAATAAAGATCACTTGTGAGATCACTTAGAAGATCTGAGTTCAATGGCACAGCAGGGGACCTTTCACAGGACTGTCAGAAAACAGAATTATTAACGAAACTATGAAGAATGGACTTGAGATCTGTCCATCTCACCAGTGCAAAATATGTGGGGTAAGGGCTGGGAGTCTGAGAAATCAGGGCACATCCCACCTCCATGATCTTTATGCTGAGGGAAAAATAGGATTCATGGGAGGGAACCGGAGTGCCAAGGAGGTTCAAGCAGCATTCCCTGACAGCCTGGCTTCCCAGCCAGGCACCTGGCAAGTGGAGGCAGCAGGTTTGGGTGTTACAGTCATTCTCCAACAATGAAAGTGTTGCAAAATATGTAACACCACATATTAAAAAGGGATTAGGAACCAAGAACCACAATGAGTAGGAAGAGGGGAGCAGCCTTTGAGCAGAGCCTCGGGCTCTGTTGCAGAAACATGTTTTCTGGAGCGGGATTACAGATGTTACTGGTATTTGCCTGACAAACCAGCCCATAGATACAACCCCCAGTTTCCACACGCCTGTGCAGATCCTGCTGTGCCCTGGACTCCAAGACCAACCTTCAGCCCTCCCAATGTTGCTGAATATAAATCAAGTTCTCATCTGCAAGAGAAAATGCAGAGGATGAGGAGTTGTGCCACCGGCCCTGCAGGCTCTGATGATAACCAAGAGGAACCCAAGCTGCTGGGAAGTTTGGAGTCAGAGGTTGAGAGACCCAGTGGAAAAGAAACTTTTGTCCAATCTCTATCATGTTCTAAATCTGCTCTTCTCAGGTTTCTAAGGTTTGGATTACACCCAGGGATAGACTGGTGTTTATTAATTAATTCCCTTGGTTGGGTGTGGGGGGTGTCTGTTCAGAGTCATATTTAACAACAGTCTTACTCTGTGTTTGTTGGTCTGCTGTTGCCATAAGTAAGGATGACGAGCAGGAACCGGTGTGGTTGATTTACTCTGGCTCTAGCCCATGGTCTGTCTAATCCAGCCTCGACAGTGCCCGATCCAAGACCTCAAAGGAGAGGGCTGGATCCTTTTCAGGTGCAGAGTTAAGGAGTTATCTGCCCCCATGAAGAGGTTCCTCCCAGTCTGAGTCATTAGTGGCTGCTTTACATTCTGGACTGGGAGTTTTACATCCTCCTAATCGTAATGGAAAGGTGGATAACGCAACCCACAAAACTCCAGACCTGGGTAATTAGACACCCACAAGGTACTTACACCCTGTACAAAAAGAAAAGTGTAAAAAGTCATTATGAAAGTAGTTTTTATCAGTTTAAAACTCCTTTCACTGCCTCTAGCTAGTAACACCTTACTATTCTAGTCTCTCTGCATTCAGCAGATCTCAAAGCAAGCTACAAACAGGACACTGCCACTGCCTTCATTTAAAAAAGGTAAATCAGATGGACCTGAGCTCACCTTGCTGCCCATCACACAGGCCTGCAACAAAACTGGGACTCAATTTTTCCCAGGTCCCACTTGACACTGCGCTTTGCATCATGAAAACCCACCACAGAGCAGCTGGTGCCCGACAATCTTTTCCTTTACTCTCATTTCTAGACTGAAAAAATCACCCTGAAACTCCAGACTTTCATTCTTTACATCCTCCCTTACTCTGAACACCTCCTTCTTCCCCTGGATTGTCATTGCAACACAGTGACTTTGAAATGGAGCCACTGCAATTCTCGTGCCTCTGGCTCTCGCCTTGGCAGGAGCACACGAGATGTTTCCCAGCCCGTCCCTTTGCCTCCCTCTCTCTTCCAACTCAGATTAATAACAAACCACAAAGATCACTTTCCTCTCAGGAAGAACATTTTGATTGAAGTTTGTACTGGGCCACAAGCCAAGATTTAGTCGACTGCTACAAGGACAGGACATAAAACTTCCTAAAATCGGTGGAGGAAGCTGAATTTATTTCTGAACATTTATTAAATTGAGCTTGAAGATAAAAAGTGAGTTAAGAGCTGGGGACTAACTTCAAACCCTGCAGTTTTCTGGAAGACAGGCTGTGTGTACTGTCTCTTTAAGGGACTTTTGTACACGTATTTTTTAAATGGAAAATTATTCCATTAGTTTTAAGCATAAACCAGCAAACACAGAAAAAAAAAAGTCATTAAATGTTGGAACAGCCCCACACAGATCTAGTGCCACATGCTTGTGTGCTCTCTGCCCACAGCCAGCCCTCGCTGCCCACCTCAGCGTGCGTCTACAGATGAAGAAAATGCCTCGGAGGTGTCCCAGGCTCCTCCTGCTCCTGAAATGCCCTTTATGGCTCTGCTGAGCCATTTCCTGCCGACTGACATGCCCTGTGTCTCCAGGAACAGTGCCAGCACTGAGGTTCTGGAGGCTTTGAGGACCTCATCCTGCTCAAGTACAAGCAGACAACTCCAGACACTTCCCCGTAACCCAGCGCTCAGTTGTGCCCTTCGCTGATCAGTGGCCCGGGCACACGGCTCTCCTGGCAGTGGGGTGACCCTCGTTCTGTGCTGGGGTGCCCAGGGCTGAGGCATAGCAGCACCCTGGGGTACACATCAGGGAGCAGGACGGTGTCTCTGCTCTCTCCTCTGCCAAGTTCAAAGCCTGGATTGGTGCATTTTCTCATTTTCCAAAGGAGGACACAGGGACAGAGCTTTGGACAAAAGGGGCAGATGGGAATCTGCTCCTGCTCTAGGAAAATCAAGGATAAACTTCCTACAGCTTGAAACTGTTGTGAGTGTGCAGAGGGCTGAAGGAGAAGAGCCATTATTTTTGGCTGAAGGTCTTTAAGGCTGATGCAGGAACTCTCTCATTAGTTACTCATTGCCTCAGCAAGTCCCATAAAACAGACAGCAGAGCCCAGCAAATAGTTTTCTTCAGTGTTCTGGGAGCTCAGACATCCAGGAATTGAACGAGGCCTTGAACCCATTTTATGAACTCATTTCTTACTGTGCTACCATAAAATATTAACATTCAGACCTTATAAATAAGGAGGGGAAGGAGCTGTGCATTTCCCAGCAGAAGCAGCCTCTCCAGAGACTCTCCCCAAGGTAAGTCCAGTGCTACATGTCCCAGAGACGGGTTCCCCTGACAGTTGCTTGGTGACAACGAACTCCCACAACAGCGTTTAGAGACATAAACCCCCTTCATCCTGCTCAGCACTGAAAAAGGTCCCACAACAAACTGACTTAGTGTATTCCCTGGTGCCCCTGTCCCTGTCTGCAAGGGTTCTCCCCAGGGTGTCTGATGGTAGTGACTGACCCCTCGACCCTCTCTCCAGCAGACACCAGCGGGGGTTCTCTGAGATGGCGCAGAGAAGCAGCCTCACCATCCGGGATGAAGTGCCCGTCCTTGCTGTTTGCTTCTTGGCATGTGTAGCCACAGGTAAGCAATGGAAAAGAATAATCTGTGGTGGCTCTGTCCAAGCCCATCATGCTGCCATGAGAAACTGTCTGGGGTCTGGAGGTGCCCAGGGTGATGGCCCAGCTCTCCCTGTTCTGGAGCTCATCCCAAGGGGAGTGTGAAAAGTGGTCTCTGGTTTCTGAGCAGCAGAGAAGGGAATGGGGAAGCTTCGGTGCGTTCCAACCTCACTGGAGCAGTTGCACAGGGATGATGAGGCCACTGTCTTCAAACCAGCTCTAGGCAGTGAGAAGTGTCTCACCAGTGTTCCCAGTAGACCAGAGACTCCCAGGAGTCTCTGGTCTACTGGGAACACTGGAAAGACAGAAGCTTCAGGTTCTCTGTATGCACAGGACTGTGGTGTTTTTATATTCAGAACTGTGTTTTTAGTTCACTGATCTATAGCACAGGACACAGTAGCGTGTTTCAGCCCATTACAAAAATTTATTTCCCATACTTGTTCTTCATTTAATACACCCTGAGGTTTGTACACTGCACAAACTGCAGCTCTAAACCAGCAGGGCTCAGGCTGGCTGGGGTATGGCTGGGTAGCTCATTAACTCATTTATACTCTCAAGCACGTTCAGTGATCACCAAAACCCAGGGTATCAAACTGTTGGCATGCAGCTGGAGGGCAGGGGTGTGCTGCAACTGTGATTTGGTGAGAGAGACCAGCAGGACAGGGAATGGCTTTTGCTGCGTGTTCCCCAGTCCCTGCTGGGTGTCAGGCTGCTGGGTGTCAGGCTTTGGCATTTGTACAGTCAGCTGAAAAAGCCCAGCTTTGATCTTACATAACTGGGAAGGGAGATTTGGGATGAAGACACTTGTCTCAAAGACTGCATTCCCACCTGAAAACAGCTGTTAGACTGAAGCTGAAACTCAATCCATCCTCCAAGGTCAAGACCTGGAGAAGGCAGCTTCTGCAGGGAGGGTGGTACAGCCTAGGCTGCTCAGTGCCCTCATTCTCCTTCGTTTGCAGGTTTGGAGCTGTCTGTAAATAACCACATTGGTGACTTCGACCTGACTACGTTTCCTGTCCCTTCCGTCTCCCTCTCCTGCCTAGTGCAGAACAGCAGCCAGGCCGAGGAGCTGCTCTGGTACCGAGGAGACAGGAGAGTGGATCTGAAAGATGGGAATAAAGTGAACATCAGCAACATCTGCATATCCCCAGTCACCAAGTCTGACAACAGAGTCACCTTCACGTGCAGGCTGGCGCGGGACCAGTCTGTCCGCGTGTCTGTGACCCTGGATGTCCAGTGTGAGTTGCAGTGGTGGGACAAACGCAGAAGGGCTGGGGTGGACGAAATCGTGGGCTGATCTCCTTGGTGTCTGGGTGCTAGGTGAAGGTGGGGTGTTTTGCACCCTTGTACCCTGTCTTCACCATGAAAATATGTGTTTAGGAGGAGATATCTCACGTGATACGCCACTCCCTTCCCACAGGGGTGCTTATGGCCTGATCTAGTGCCTCTTTTATAGGCAGTGGGTGGGCCCCTGGGTAAGGTGATGTTCTGGATATGTCCTTGCCTCTGCCCTGACTCCTCCTCTCGGATACAAGTCAGGGTAGAGGAGTCACAGGAGTGACCATCTCCACCTGCTGATTCCTGGGGATCATCACACAGGTGTGATGTGCTGCCCCACTGGAGAAGGTGCACAAGAGGTGTTGAAAGGGAACTTATGTTGTGAGCAGCGTTATTAATGACCCACTGAACTGTATTACTGCCAACAGTTGCTCCCTGGCCAACAAAAGAAGAGGAGTCCCTCCAAATCGAAGAAGGCAAAGATGCTACTCTGACCTGCAATGCCAAATCCAACCCTCAGGCCCTAACAATTTGGTACAAGAACAACAAAACCTTGACCCTACAGCAAAACCGTTACCAGCTGTACCAGACCAGCGAGGTCTCTCAGCTCATTCTCCATAAAATTCAGAAGTCTGACAATGGCACCTACACCTGCATTGTGAAATCGGATTTGGGAGAGGGGAGAAAGGATTTCCACCTGACAGTTGAAGGTAACAAGTCTGCTGCCAAGTGATAAGCTTCACCAGTAACTCTCCAATCCTTTTTATCACGACAGCAATCTGTCTATATTAAGAAATGCAAGTGGAATGTGGTAAATTCCCCACATTAACTTCTGAAGGCACCACAAAAGCCAGGAGCTCTTCCTGCACCTGTGCCTATGACCACAGCACCAAGAAAGGCCTTTCCTGCTGTTAGTCAAAGGTGTTTGGCAAGCACGACCCACGGTGGGCTCATCCCACCATCTTGCTTCCCATGCTCACAGGGCACATTCAAGTGTGGTTTAAAGCACCTCAGGTCTTCCCTGAAGCTTCTTACTCCAACCACAGTCTTCTGTCATGCCAAAAGGGCTGCTTAAGGCCAGGGAGGTTGTCCTGAAGTGATGGTAGGACAAAGGGATGTTCCCTGAGGACAAAAAGATGTTCAAGACTCAGATAGGAGATGTGAGATGAGATGACCCACGGGACTCCCGTTTCTCACCCACTGGGCTCCTCTCAATTCTGCACTCAGAACAGGGAGGAAAGCAATGTTAACTGTGTCAGTGATATTATTTCAAGTGGGCCTTGGGGATTTTATCTTCTTCATGGACTGACTTTTCAATCCTTCCTTTAGCTGGCTAAAATGCAGGCTTGGCCCTCTTCTTTCCAAGGGACTAACCCACCCAGGCAGTCTGTGGACAGTGGAGAGAGCAATGGCTCAGATCAGCAGTGACAGCCAGGAACAAAGAAATATGTGTCCCCACAGTTCTGTGAAATGTTCTGTTTTACATGACTGCACCAATCTGACACATATTCAACTTCCTCTCCCTCTTGACAGATAAAAAACCCGTTTTCCCCAAGGAGGCTGTCATTGCTGCTGTCGTGGTGGTTACACTCACGGTACTTTTTGGAATTGTGGCTCGAAAAGATAAAATTTTTAAGGTATGGGAAGCTCTAGTTTCTTAGGAAAAAATTAGTATTGTTTTACTGCAATGCCCTGGGTTTTTTTTTTTAACCTTTTCATGCTACTTTGTAGTGTTGCTTTCCCCTGTTAGAGCACTGCTACATATTAGCTCCTGGTTTGGGATTGCCAGTAGATAAATCAAATACTTGGTATTTTAAGGTGTAAGGAGTTAGATGCTTGCAAGAAATTAGGAAAAAATATCCCTACAGTCAGGAAATACAAAGTAACAAGAGTGTTTCTTTATTTTCAGTGCTTCAAAAGATCAAGTGAAACAGCGCTGTAAGTACTTGACTGTTTACTCAGCTTCCAAACAAAGCCCCTTCTTAAAGCCTTGGCAGAACCTGGGAAATAAAAAGAGCACTCAACACGCTGAGTGCAGCCACACTGAGCTCGTGTTCTGGCTAACCTGAGCCCACACTGTGTTTCCCAGCAGAGAGGGGGCCATGGTAGGACAGAGGCAGGTATGCCCCAGCTCCTGCTCTCATCCTGGCCATCCCAGAGTCCTGGCTATGCCAGTGTAGAGTCACAGGTGGAAAAAACTGTAACAGCATATACCCAGCTTACAGAAAGCTTTCTGGAGCTGAATGCAGCCCAGGTGAATTCAACTCTCTTGGGGCTTTTTTCCCCCTGTAATAGGTAATTTCATATTTCTTCATTTTACTGCAGGTGAAGACCACAAGGTTCCTGTGCATACCCAGAAAGCATCATTTCTAGAGGTGGAACATAAGACCTTGTGGGAGATGATGAGATAAAGCACTGAAACAAGTTTCTTTTTGGGTCAAGTTTATACAGTCTTTTCAAAATACAAGTGGTTCTTGGTAGCTGTTCAATCCAACCTACTGCTCTGAGCACCACCACACAGGTGAACTGCCTGAATTACTGCAAGATCTTGCCTGTTCCTAAAAGGTACCCACGTGCAGTCAGGCACGTGGGTTGTTGATGGGTCCACGGAGGAATCCATACTGGGCTGCCACAGGTCCTGATGATGTACAACTAGCGAGGTGTTGAGCTGCCAGCTGCTTTCCTGTATCTGCTGCCCCTTCACTGTCATCTCAGCTTCTGTGGACCAGGGGAAACCCGCCTGGCATGTGGCACTGCTGTCGCACTGCCCCTCTCCCTTGGCTGAGAGCAGACCCTAAATGCTTGGTAATACACAGCCTGAATATTTCACTGGGAATGCACCAGAAGGAAAACTCCTCTCCATCCCTCCTCCCATTCAAGCATTTTTCTCAAGGTCCTGGCAAGCCCTGAAGTCCTCATCACATCTCGGAACAGCGAGTTACTAATTCTGTCAATAAACACCCTGTGCTGTAAATCAATCTTCGATCCACTCAATGGGAGCCACCAACTCACGCTGCTGAGGAGACACCTCAGC
>VXBZ01001748.1:185852-210252 GCA_013399135.1 Heliornis fulica | reverse complement strand
GCTCTGGTGTTTGGGGAAGATGTGATGTACCTGCGATCTTGGGAGCCACAGCTGTTTCTGAAGTCATTTGGTTGGGCTCTGAGCAAAGTTGCCTCCCTGCAGCATCCTAACAAGTAAATAACAGCCTGTGGACGTGCAGTGTTTGTCTGCCTTCCCTGCTGAACAGTGTGAGGTCAATGGAGAGACCTGTGTTTGCAGGAAGAGGTTTCTGAATGTGTTATGAGCTTTCTGGTATCTTGTGGTCCCAAGCAGAGTGGTGGCTGAAGGCTTGGGGTGGAACAATGCTGTGGGTCTTGTGTTTAAAACAACAAAAAACAAAGCCTTATGTTGCTGTTAAAGTTTGCAATTTAATTCTTGTTCCTCTGATTCCAGGGAGATGTTGGATCTTCTCATGTCTCAATGCAATGCGTCTTCCATTCATGAAGAAGTACAACATCGAGGAGTTTGAGTTCAGCCAGTCATACCTCTTTTTCTGGGATAAGGTACAGTGGCACAGGTCACCAGGTGTGCTAGGATGGCTTACACAGTCAGGTTTGGTACTGGGACAGAATTTCTTTTTAGTTGGACCATTTTAACAATCCAGGTGGGAAAATCTAGGTGAGATGAAATTTCCAGTTACTTAAACAAGTATTTTCAGTGTGGCTTGAGCAAAATGGGGCTTTCAGTTCGAAGGTGGCCATCAAGATGCTAATGATTTAGAACCACAAAAGTCTTCTTTCAAGTCTTGTGTGTATTTCAAAAGTTACTTGTGAGAGGCTCAGGGAAAACACAACTGTAACTCTGCTTAGCTCCTGTTCCTGCCAGCTGTGTGCTTGCTTGTTATCCCTTAGTGAAACTGAGCAAATTTAGTACTAGTTTGGGCCAGGCCTCATTGTGTAACTTCTGTTTCACGCTTCCTGTTCTCCTACCCCTGAGCTCTGTACTGACACCTAAATACTTGTGACAGAAATAAGTCTGTAGGATAACCCTTGGGGTGTTAAAGGGAAAAGAGCTTCAGTAGGTGAGCAGACATTGGCTTCATCTTGTTTGGACTTTGAAGTGTATGCTCTGGAATTAATGTACAATGTCACACTTTGTGTCTCTTGGTTTTACTGTCTGTCTGTTCCAGATTGAACGTTGTTACTACTTTTTAAATGCCTTTGTGGAAACAGCTCAGGAAAATGAGCCTGTGGGAGGAAGACTGGTACAGTTCCTGCTTTCCAACCCCACAAATGATGGTGGACAGTGGGATATGTTGGTTAACATTATTGGTAAGACAATTAGTCACCAGGAGCCCTTCCTGATCTTGTTCACTCATTTGTTTGAGAAATGAGGAATGAAATAGAAGAAGAAATGGGGAGTGAGACCTGAGAATTTGTTGAGGAACATGCTCTTAGTCACTGCCTTCTCTGGATCAAAGACTTTTTTTCTTGCCAGCTTGTAAACATTAATTTTAAATCTTGTCTGGGATCTTAGCTGTTCTGTATTGCTGCTGATGGTACATGCTCAGGAGATCAACAGGAGTAATTTGATATCCCAGACTTTCTGTTCAGTAAAAAGGCTCAATCCCATTTTACTGAAGTCATCAACTTGATATTGTTTGTTTATATTCCTGTATACAATTTTTAGGGAATGTTGTAAGGAAAAAACCTGTAAACTGGGGTGTGGTTACAATGCAGAAGCAAAAACACTTAGAGCTGCAGCCTGAAGAAAGATGGCATGAAGATCAGTGAGAGGGAAATGATGTGGAATGTGGCAGTGCTGGTCTTGCAGAGATGTAGCTTGAGTGGGATCTTCCTTACACACTGATTAAGGAGATATTTCATCATGTCTGAATTACATAGTGCTTGTTTCATGTGTTGTGAAATAATGGGCCACCTCTGTAAATCAACAAGCAAATAATACAAGTTTAGAATCACAAAAGGAATTTGTTTATATGGAGCCTGGAGGTTACTGCTTTCCCATCCAATTATAAATAATTAGACCAGAGAAGATGTTTTAGAAGTTGCTTTTCCACCCAGAGCCTTGCTCAGTGCCATCTTTAGTTGGTATGCTGATGTAGGAAGCAGTTGAGCTGTTGCTGGTGTCTTACAGATGTTGAGGAGGAAAGGAGACTGAAAAGTTAGTCAGCTCTAGATAAATACATGGAGTGACTCAGAAGAGACAGTTTTGTCAGAGGATATTTCAGCAGCTTAATTCTCAACTAGTGAGTTGGGTTTTTTTTCTGGTGAAAAGAGCCTCTTTAAAAAGCACTAATTAGTGTAGAACATGTGTTGAATTAAATGATACTGAGCTGTTCAGGGATTTGACCTTTTAGGATCTCTATGCACTGCAGATCAGAGGTCATGACTGAGTCTGAAATCAAAATGTAAACTCTGAATACTTGTGGCCTTTAAGGGACTTCCCTTTATACTTGCTTTACAAACCCCACCTATATTTAGATTTTAGGTAGGTACAAGCACAAGGACTAGCATCTGCTGTGTGGCAAGGATGATTATTAACCCTTGGTTTTACTACTTTCTTTTAGAAAAATACGGTGTTGTCCCCAAGAAATACTTCCCAGAGTCTCACACCACAGAGGCTTCCAGGAGGATGAATGAGATCTTGAATCATAAGGTAAAATTGATTTAGGTGATAGAATTAGGTGGAGGGAATGGTGGTGCCCCTGTTCCAAGTGCCCTTTCTTGACTTCTCAAAAAATGATTGACCAAAGCACTAAGTGTGTCTCAGCAACTTAATTCATTTTTAGTCAAAAAGCAGCCTGACATCTTGGCAAAATCTTGAAATGCAGAGTAGGGAAGAGTGTTTATGGAATACTGCCATTCCCAGGCTGCTGAAGCTTGGAAGTACCTCAGTTTTAGTAGCAATTGTTCCAAATCTTCATTTAAAAAAAAACTTAATCAGCCATGCACAAAGAATTTTGTTTCTGCAAAATTAGCACTTGGCATCTAGGTGACTCTTCTGTCCCCTCAGTGTTTCATCTCCCAGTAAGCCAAGTCTTTTGAAGATTACTGCTAAATTTGCTGCAGAAGATGAAAAAAAGTATTTTTGAAAAACACTGAATCTGACAAATCAGCTTTTGTTGTGAAGCTGTGTGGCTTTGCCAGAAGGAAGGTGTGAGTGTGCTGCCTGACTGACAGGAGTTAATTGGGAAGGTGCAGGTAGCTTGATGGAAAGGCCATTAAAGCTTTCTGTACTGTGGGCTTTTATTCCCAGTTCTTATGCTACATGCTCATGGAATGTTGCCTGCTGAAATCCACATTAAAAATGTAAAATATGTGCTGCATAACAAATGGTGTTAATGTTATTCCAGTCTTGAGCACTGCAAACCAGCTGGTCTTGTGGGAGCCCCACTCACTGTTCCTGAGTGAGGCTCAGGAGCAAGAGCAGCTCCAGCTTTGCATTCCTGTCACCATTCATAAGGATGGTGACAGGAATGCAAGAGCAGCTTCAGCTTTACATTCCTGTCACCATCCATAAGGATGGTGACAGGAATGCAAAGCTGGAGCTGCTCTTGCTGTGGTTCTGCATGCAGTGGGGAAATGCTCTGCTCCTTTTATCAACCAAGAGATCACATCTGCAGAGCCTTCTGAAAGGAGTTTTCATTTTGCAAACATGCTGTGAGGAGTAAAATGGGTTTGGAACAGTCAGATAGGAAATCCTGAGTACTGATAAGGTGACACCTCTTGTGCTCTTACAATAAAACTACCTTCTCTTCAAACAGATGCGTGAGTACTGCTTGAGGCTAAGGAACATGGTGGCAAATGAGGCAATTAAAGGAGAAATTAGTGCTGCGATGGACACTATGATAGAAGAGGTAAATATGTTTGTGAACCCTTTTGGAACATGAGGCTAGGATGGAGGAGAGTCTCAGCTTACTATTGTCCTGGAGCATTTGGATCAGCCAAAACAAGTGTCTTTTGCATGTCTATTTGAGAATGGTTCATATGTCAGCGTGCTTGGAGGTATTTGAGTGAATTTAAGTGCTGTGTTGCTTATTTAATTCTTTTCTTTTTCTAATACTTCCAGACAAATAGCTTGAATGCACAGATTCCAGTGCTTTCTGTAGGAAGGCAGCATTTACTGAAAGAGTCATCAAGCACTGGAACAGTCTACCCAGGGAGGTGGTTGAGTCCCCATCTCTTGAGGTGTTTAACAGACGGGGAGATGCGGTGCTTGAGGACATGGTCTAAGGGTAGACTTGGTGGCGGTAGGTTAATGGTTGGACTGGATGATCTTAGGGGTCATTTCCAGCCTTAACAATTCTATGATTCTTTATCTCAAGAGATCAAAATAGTGGCCTATTGAGCATTTATAAATAGGGAAGAGGCAGGTTGAAAACTGCATTCTGATGGCTTAGTGTGAAATCTCCCAGCACAAGTGTTGTTGCAGAAATTCCCCACAAGAGAGCAGGAAAGAACAACGAAAGGGAGTTCTGAGCTGAACACGAGGTGAATCCAGCTGTGGTCTGATGGGGGAGGCAGCAGCAGGGAAAGGAATCACTCTGTTTTTGTCTGCATCAATCAGTCACAGGTCTGTAGTATGCAGTGTGTGTGGTGACCCTCTGGTCACACCAAGCATGTCAGTGGCACATGTCACTCTTCTTGCTCAGGAGTCCTCATACTTGATTCTTAAATAGCCAAAACAAACTTTAAAAAGTTGAGGCTTTTTCAGTTTGAAGTGCATGCATTTAAAAGAAAATACTTTATTTTTCCAGTGTGCAATGGAAAATGGCCCTGTGGCTTCAATGTCTGTTTTCAGATGACTCAAGAAATCAAATGTTTTGGCTCTGTGGGTTTTTCTGCAATGCAGAACCTCCCTCAGGCTATTTCTGTAGAGCTTCAGCAGTTTCACTAATATGTAGGTATTGATCAGTGTGGTGACTTGGATTTGGAAACTCATCTTTGCACTTCCTGTAAAAACTTAAGAGCTTTTTATCCACTGTTAAGGTTAGATTAAAAGAAAACAGGGTTGTGTTCTTCACAAGAGAACAACAGTCATTCTGTGCTTTGAGTTCAAAAGTGAATTAACATAATTTATCCAGAGTGTGTCCAAACATCCTTGGAGGATGTTGCAGCAGGCATCCTAGAGATGTTCATGTTTAGGGCAAGAACATACAGTTCACTGCAAAATCTCTGTTTAGAGCCTTTTGCCCTCTGACAAGGGTTCTTGGAACTGACATTAAAGGCTCATTAACTGCTTGCAGCTTGTCTGTTCTGTAATGAGTCTGTGCCTGGTTCTCTGAAGTTCACACAGCATTTCACAGTGGCAATAGGGGGTTTGCAGTTTAAGTGGATTTAAGTGGATTTACCTGCACTAAACACCATAGTTGAAATGTGTGGTTATATCTGTCTTGTGTGCTATAAAACCACACAGTTTTAAAGGCTCAAGACCACTCTTGGTGTGTGTGTTTGCACATAAGCAGTATTGCATCTGGCTTTGCCTGTGGCCAAGCAGAATGTGGTTTTGTCCTGTGAACTTTTATTTGCACAACAGATTTTGGTTTGCTTGTGCTGGGTGGCAGTGCTCTAGCTAAAATGGAGCAGTTGCACAGCAATGAAAGATTAAATATTCACTCCAGAACTGTATAAACATTTTTCTTATCAAAGCAGTGCACAGAAGGTCAGAAGTTGAAATCTGTGCAGTGCATGGGATTGAATTTTTCTTCCTTTACCATTCTCCTTTGTTTAATCTTTATCAGGGGTGTCCTTTCCCCTCCTCACTCATTTTGCTTTTTAGCACAAGCCACAATATCTTTGCCTTATTTTGGTTCTGGTTGTTGCTAGAGTGATACAAGTCACCTTTTGGTTTAAATGTCTCTTTATTTATTGATGGAGGAAGCTTATGAGATACTACAGGTGGGTGTGGTGGCAAAACAATTGAGGGAGGCCCTTCCCAGGCTCTGCTACCTCCGTTAACTGGAGACTTCTGTCTCCATCATTTTCCTTCCTCTGGCTGGAGCCCACTTGCTTGTTCTTGTAGACATTTTTCTTGCTTGTTTTGTTTCATAGCCTTGTCTCTCACAGCTCAGGGTTATCTGAGGTAACCTGGGTGTACCCACAGCAAATGATACCTTTTGTGCAGTCTGTGCAAAACCAAATATTAATAGTAGCTTAAGGATTTAAGTTTGTTTTTAACACATTTATTGAGAAATAAATGTGAGTTCCTCCTGTAAAAGCATTAAGCCCACACCCTTGTTTCAGCCTGTAATTAATCACTTGCTTTCTTAAATGGCTCAGAGCAAGAACACCTTTGTGTAGCTGGTGCAGGACAAAGTAGTGTTAGCATGAACACTGTGCTGCTCTTGTGGAGCCTCAGGATATGGGTGCATCAGCTCAGCCAGCTCCACAAAGAGTTAGTTGGCTTTGGGAAAGGCATTTTGTCTCCTGTGAGAAGTCAGTGAGGGAAGAGTGAAGACTGACAGCCTGAGGAAGGTGGCACAAACCCCACAGGCCCTGGATTCTGGTGCAGAAACTGCAGCTGAGATTTGATTCCACTTTCTCTTACTTCAAATATCCCATTGGTTCCTTGCAAGGAAAAAAGACTGGTGCTCAAGACTTGGATGGGGCTGAAGATCAGTGAGAGCTGAAGTAAAACAGATTCAAACCTGTCTAAATAGGATTGAATTTTCTGTCCCCAGAGTACCTGTGGCAGGTCCTGCTAAGCATCTGTAAGGAATCATCTGGAAAACTGCCGATGACGTAGCACATTTGATAAGACCTGTGAGAAAGGACAGTAGTGACTTCAGTGTGGCTTCATATTCTGATTTATAGGGATACTGATGACTTGAAATCTGGTCAACTTTTCATGCTTGAGATCAGTAGAGAGCTGCCAGCTGCAGAGAGTGGCATTCAGTGGGCAGGGATCCTGAATTAAATTATGTAACCTGTCAGCTCAACCCTAAACAGATGATGTTAAATGTATTAAAGCAGATGAGAAGATTATTCTGGGCTTTTTGAAAAGAAGCAAAGGCCCATCTTTGAAATCCAAATGAACATTACAGGGACAGGGATTAGTTCAGGAGAAACACAGGGCTAAAATGCTTTGCTCTTTGCATGTTAAAAGGTCTGGTGTGTCTCTGCATGGGGCAAACCTCCTGGTGGAACTGGTGATGACGAATGTTTAACCCTTTGTAGAAGCAGTTTGTCTTGCACTGGGAAAGTATCCTACTGGAAGAGCTTCAGAATTAATTACCAAATGTTGGAATGAGGCTGGGTAGCATATTGCCCTTTGCTACTGTATTCCCAGGATAACCTGGAATTTATGTGCTTAAGCTTCTGTTTTGCCTGATGGTTTACTTGATAATGTAGTATGAGAATAAAGAGATGTTCTGGTGACTTGCCTGTTGCTCCTCAGATTGGTTTTGAACTGTTGAAACACCCAGATTTCCAGAGCTGGATGCAAATAATTCATGTGTATACACTCACGCTCTTCAAGGGTGGCTGTTAAGGTCCCATTCTCCAGTTAGCTCTCACAAGCAGGAATCTGTTCATCAATGACATTGCTGTGGTAGGAGTGGCAGACCTGCATGTTCCAGCAAGTTCATGGCTGTTTGCTTCTCTGGGCAGGTGTTCAGAATAGTGAGTACTTGCCTGGGCAGCCCTCCGGAGACCTTCTGCTGGGAGTTCCGGGATAAGGAGAAGAATTACCACAAATACGGTCCCGTGACACCGCTCCAGTTCTACAACGAGCATGTGAAGCCTTACTTCAACGTGGAGGACAAGGTGGGGGGTGCTCAAAGGCAGTGGCTTCCCAGGACCTTTCTTTGCTGTTAAGCTGCTTATTTTCCATTGCCACAGCTGGTGCAGCTGGGATGGGCACCGCTCACGCGGGTCGGTGGCCCTGTGCTTATTCTCCCCACTCTCCTGTTTGTGTTCTGCCTCTCCATTTGCTGTGATCTCACAGTGCCATGATGATTTGGTAATGATAAAGTGTGATCTAATCAGTCATAAAATGTCATAAAGTAGCTGTTAGAGCAGGAATAATGCTCAAAGCTGCTGTGCCACAGAGGTGACAAATGTGGTATTTCGGCCAAGTGACTTGCTAATGAGACAGCTGGGACAAAAGCAGTTCTTGAAATCCATCTAAACTCACTTCTCAGAGATTTCAGTGAAGTTGCATCTTGGTTTGTGTTGGTTTTTGTTAGATTTGTCTGGTGAATGACCCTCGGCGCCAGAACCCGTTCAACAGGCTCTACACGGTGGAGTATCTCGGCAACATGGTCGGAGGGAGGAAGACGCTCTACAACAATCAGCCGGTCGACGTCTTGAAGAAACTCGCTGCAGCTTCCATTAAGGATGGAGAGGTTGGTGTGGTTTCTGTTCCTGATGGCCAGGTGCAACTCTTCATGTAAACCTCCCTGGTGTATGGGCCAGGCATGACTCTTCCTTCTCTCTGTAGGCTGTGTGGTTTGGCTGTGATGTTGCAAAGCACTTCTATGGCAAGCTGGGAATCAATGACATGAATATGTAAGTAGGAAATCATATCACTGGGGCTGGTTAGCCAGTGAATAAACAGTGCTTTGGCTGCTTAAACTAATTCATACCTACTTTGGATTATGTTTCCAAAAGGAGTGTGTTTATTTCAGCAGCAGTGGAATTAATTTCTCTTGTTAGCTAAAATTGTAATCTTTTAAAGGTGCACTACTAAGGATTTGTAAATATTACTACTCATTTGGATTGTCTGGTGGTATCTGGTGAGAGGAGTGACTCAGGTTTTGCACTTACTCTGACATGAAAAATAACTGAACATGGGACAGCATGGTCTGCTAATTTGCTGGTTTAAGATTCCTCCCTGCATCCTTTTTGATATTGCTTATGTGGTTCTCTAATAGATTTAATCATGAGCTGGTGTTTGGAGTCTCTGTCAAGAACATGAGCAAAGCAGAACGACTAGTCTTTGGAGAATCAATGATGACCCATGCCATGGTCCTGACAGCTGTCACCGAGAAGGTAGAGTCTCCCACCACAAGCTCTGATGTATTTGGGTGCTCTGGCAGCCTGTTTGTGTCAGGCTCACTGAGTATGTGGAAGCTGCCCTGCTGGGTTTCAGCATGTCACACAGCCCTGTTGCCCAAGGCCTATTCCTGCTGTGTTGTTTCTGTCTGTGTTCGGAACTCCAAATATTTAATGAGGAGGGAACAATCTTAGACATGTCAGGGCTTCTTCTGCCCAGAAACTTATTGGAGAGAGGAAAAAAAAGTCTGTTTTTATTTTTAAGTTACCACAAAACTTATGTTAGCTGGCTTTCAAATGTAGATTCTTCTTGAGCAAGAAATGTAGTGTGACAGCAAGTCACACCCTGTCCCATTGCATGGGGTGTCCAGCCCATGTTTTGCAGCATGAAGCTCCTGTTGAAATGCCAGTAGGAGGCACTTTGTCACAGTCCTAACCTCCTGCTAGTCACTGGCATGTGACCTCTCTGACCCCCTCATAATTAGGGCAGGAAAATAGTGCTGAAAATAGCTCTGTGGCAGACAGGAGGCTGAGATGAATCCACAACTAAATCTGCTCCTGGCAGTGTAACAAAGCACACACAAAGTAAAAAAGCCATTTGAAAATTTACAACCCAGGGTTATCTCCAGTGTTGGTGTGTTCCATTTATTTCCAGAAGCTGTCATTACTAAAGTTTCTTTGAAGTGATTTCTTCCTGTCCAACATGACCTTGGCTTGAGGAGTAACAGCTTGCACAGAACTGAAAATGTTTCCTTCAGCTCTGGAGTTTGATGGACTTGAGATGGGCCTGCTGAGTCATAAGAATTTTTCTGAGTTAATTTTTACAACTCAGTATAACTTATTCCTGTTGTGGTCTGAGATCTTAATACTCTTTTGTATTGGACTGCACAAACACATCTTAAAACCATTATATTTTTCAGTTAGGTACTAAAAATTATGGATTTATCTATACACAACTGAAGTGGGCATCCTTTGCTTACTGTACCCAGTTCCTGGCTGCATGTCACTGGCAGCTGTAGATTTTGGATGCCTAAATGTGTAGTTGTATAAAGTGTGAACAAAAGTGCNACTGTACCCAGTTCCTGGCTGCATTTCACTGGCAGTATATACAACTATAGTTGTATAAATATATACAATATATAAAACTGTAGTTGTATAAAGTGTGATCAAAAGTGTCCTGATTTCCTGAAAAAAGGATGTGTATAAGATGAGTATATGATGGATGGTATCTTTAAAATCAAAAGGCAGCTTAAAAGAAGCTGTTGTAGAACAAGTTCAGCATTTAGAGGTTTTTCTACATTCAAAACTAAGTTGATTTCACTTTTTGTTCAAACATGTTGTCTTATATTAAACTTTAATCTAAAGGAGCTTTGATAAACTGAGTTGTAAAATGTAATATTTTGGATTTACCTACTTGATAAAAAGGCTTTGAAGGTTTAAAAGAAATCCTATTTTACAACATAAAATTGTGGATTAAATGCACCTTTTGGTTAAACTTAGTGTACATAAACATTTTTATCCCAGTTTCTGTCTGACAGCACCAAGAGCTGCCTTATCCTCAGTCTGGTTGCTTGAGAGTGTCTCATTTTAAGGACCATCCTATTTTTTAAGTATTTAAAGCAATAAAAAAATATTCCTTGAGCACAAAGTATGAATCTATGGGCTGTTTTCCAGGTTCTTTTTGTTCTACTAAAATATTGTAGTAGCAAAAGAACTGTTTGTTGGCTCCCAATGCTTCTTCACAAGTGCCTGCTTGAAGGGAGCAGCAGTTCTGTGGCCCAGGAAGCTGTTCCTGGTGTTTTTATCTATTTGATAGACTTGAACTGGATTCCAGATACACCTAATGCAGGCTAGAGCATGGCACACCTCCAAATGTGAAGTCAGGTAGAATTCTTAGTGTCTCTTTCAAAGAACCCAACCTGGAGCTGTATCTTTCAGCTAGATTATTCAGGTGTTTGCAGGAGCTCTTACTAATGCTGTTGGAAACTACTGCTGTTGCTTTATTGCCTCTGTCCCTTTTCCTTGAGTCTAGTTTGAGAAAGTTGGCCCTTCTGAAGTGCAGAATCATAGGATCATAGACTAGATTGCCAGTGTCCCACCCAGTGATAGGGAATGCTGCTGACTTGTCATCAGTGAAGTCCAAATTTGAATTTAAATTTACATTTTCTAGTTAAATGTTTATTGCAGGCTTGATTCTATGTAAATGTATATAGAAGTATTTTTAAAAATTACAATTACTAAGAAACTGTCTGAAAGTCATCAAGTGTCTGTAGATTTCTTGGAGCAAAGCTTTGGCACTTTCTGGTGCTGGATTTAGACTTGGAAGAGTTGGTTGCTATGAATTCACATGGCCCTTCACTGCTGAGTTGCTATTGACTTGTTTTGTCACAGGAGGGGCAAGAGGAGGCATTTGAAAAATGGAGAGTGGAGAACTCCTGGGGTGAAGACCGTGGTAATAAAGGTAAAGTAACTTACAGTCATGGGAATGGGAAACTGGAACTTAGTGTGTTCCTGATTTCCACTGGAAATGAGGGTACACTGCAGTGTAGACTTTTCTAGCTCCAACACCTGCCTAAAAATATTAAATATTCAAGTGTAATTCTGGTTGCCTGTGTGGCTGTGCTGGAATCCTGCTGGCATCCTTGCAGTGTTCCTCTGGCATAACAATATCAAGCAACAACAAAATGCAGTTACATGCAGTTCACATGCCAGGCTTCCTGCATGAACTTGCTTTCCTGTTGAAGACTGTCTCAGCCTGTGCTGTTGTTCATCTACACAGGATCTGTGAGCCCTGTGGGGCTGTAGTGGGGCAGATGAGCTGGCCTGGCACATCTGGCACTGGGCAGGCACTGTGGTCAGAAGTGAGTCACTGCTGAGCAGTGGTTTAGGCAGCTGTTTCTAGTTGCTTCCCTGCTCAGCCTAGGAATGATGGGAAAGTGATTGGCTGATCTGGAGGGCCAGCTCTGTCCTCCCTGACCCCAGGTGAGGGGGCTGATGGTGTGGGAGTTGCTGCTTGCTCTGCCAAGGCCTGCCATCAGTCAGTTTTTCCTTAGTGAAGGAAAACTCCCTGATTTTTGCCATCTCCTGTCTGAGAGAGGCCGGATGCAGACTCAGCCATGGCACGAGAAGCTCACTGATGAGTGTGCCAAGCCAGGCTTGAGTGTGTCCCAGGGCATAGCACAACAGTCACTGCTGACCACATCTTTCTGCTGCAGATTAATTCCAAATCTTGTGCTCACAAGATTTGGTGTGGCTGAAGCTTCTTTTGGGAATAGACTATTTCTGGAAAACTGTTTTAGGATGTGGTCTCTGTGAATAAGGTTTTGATATATTCTACATGAACAGCTTACTAAAATATAGACTGTTCCTGGAACAGTGTCTTGATTTACCTTCTGATCCCTTAGTCTTGCAGTAGTGTCTGCTCAGAGTTAGCTGTGGAACACTCACAGCAAAATATCCCAATAAACACCTTCAGTCCTGACAAAACAATGGTGTTATGTTGATGTTCAGCCCTCAAGGCTCATCAGCATGACAGCAGTAAAATGTACTTTGAGATGTTGGACTACTGAGCCAGGTCAATAAAAAACAAATTATATCAAATTTACATTCCAAATACAAACTTGTAACTGTTGTTAAGCACTTTTATGTGTAATAGGGAATGTAAACTATAAAAATGCCTGGTGAGTTGTGCTCTGTCAGAGCACTTTGTTTTGAGACAGTTCCAATAGTGACTTGTGATGCTGGATGCTCCTACTGTTAGAGGATTGGTTCCAGGCAGGAAGGGCCTTACTCAGCTCACTTTACAGCTGTTCAGTGTGGACTTTGGTTGGCAATCCAAATGTTCTCAGTTGGTAGGTGTCTGTCAGCAGTTTTGGTGTGAGCCATACTTGCTCCTTGGCCGAGGCTCAGAGCTGTTCTTTGAGCCCTGTCCTTCCCCAGTGTGGTAGTGGCAGGATACTGGCTGCTCCTCTTGGACAGCAGGAGGCTGATGGCTGTCACCAGAAGTGAAGGTTGTACCTGTTGAGCTGTGGCTGAACTGCAGCAGTTCTGTGCAGTTGCTGGGCTGGGGCAGCAGTGAAGGCTCAGAGAACTGTGAAGGCTGTGATCAGTGTGTGCACAGAGCTCTGTGGGTTTTGTCTCTGTTCAGTTTGAGTGTGTAGTCCTGAATCCCAAACTACAGCAACCAGAGATGACAGAGGATCAGTGTCTTGGGCTTTAAGTGAACTTAAATTAGCTAAAATAACTCAGTTACTGGTCCTCTGAGTATTGTGTTTTCCAGCTTTGTAAGCTCAGCTTGCTGCTTGGTTTGCAGTAACAGTTTACTTGCCATAGACACTATTTTTGTTAATATGGATTCATTCCTCAGTAAGTTTGTCATTTAAGAGGAGCTGGGTCTTCCTTCAGGACCCCAGAGTGACCTGAAGAGACCCTAGTAGTACCTTGTAGGCATGTATGCCAGCTATGAACTCTTCTGGGTGAGTCACTGTCATCCTATCTGTGTCATACTGGCAGGGATCACAGTTTTGGGAAAGTCTTGCTCACTGTCCATACTCTGTTTGGGTTGGGGAGTTGCCTGGAAAGGAGCCTTGAGAGAAAATCCCACCAGAACTGTGCAGCTTGGCTTATTTTGGACTCCTTTATTAAGAGGGGTGAATCCCTCAATGACTTTCTTTGGTATGACCAAACAGTCCCTGCACTGACCTAAAGGCCACTGGAGATAGAAATCCTTTGGAACTCATCCACAAGCATTGGAAGAGGGAACTTGATGGTGTTTCCTCCCTTCCTCCTGCCCTACTCTTTCACTCTTCAGCAGTCAGTACTAGCTGGTATAGGAGGGTGAAGATATGTAGACTGTCCTAACTCTCCTGTTATGCCACTGAGTCTGGCAGAGATTCCTTATCTGCCTTGCTAAGGAGTTGGGAAGCTGTGCTTGGATAAGCACAGTGCAGAATCCACATCAGTAAAGAGGTGGCCAAGAATGATGTTAAACTTGGCATGTCCCAGCTGAGGCCCAGTTGGGTGTGGGGGATACAAACAAGCCCCAACTCCCTGATTTGGATAAATGATAAAGGGTACAGCCTCCAACAAAACACCAGAGACTAGACCTTGAGTCATTACAAAAACTAAACAAACACATGACTTATTGCTAGGAAATGAAGTCTATTTTCACATAGGGTCTTCTTGATTTGCTCAGAGTACAGACTAATGTGCCAGTACACTCTTTCCCTGGAGACTGTGACTCCAGGTTGGAGTATCCTGGGATGGAGTTATCCATCCTACTGCACTCCATATCAGGCAGAACTGAATTCTTGTGGTAGTGCTTGTCCTGGAGAGAGGGAAGCCCTGGAAAGAGTCTAGCATTGCCTCTCCTAACACTTAGTAATTGCATTTGTATCTATTGTAAAATTGTGTTTCTTGGAATCCCATCTGCTTTTCCTCAAGGAATGAACACAGCTGCTAACAAACATTGCTTGTTTTCTTGAGGTAAAAAAGTCACTTCCCAGTCAAATGTTTCCTTTCTGTGTTTTACTGGCACTGTGTCAGGCATACAGGCAAGTCTAATTATTCTGCTTACTCTTTTGTTCTGGAGACACAGTGCACTATTACCTAACTCTGAACCCAGTGTATCCTTTCAGCAAGCAAGAGGGGAGCACTAAATCACGTTATCACATCTCTTTTGGGGTCCATTGTTTTTTGGTGTGAAAAGAACTTTCTTGTGGCACCTCTTCAGCTAGAAGTCAGTTCCCTTTGACTTTTTAAACCTTTTGTACTGTTGCACACATATACTCTTCTGCATGAAGACATTTTAAGGACTGAACTGTAGATACCAGTGTCTGTATTCACATATGTATGTATATACCATACCAGATGTATGCTGTGACAAAGGCTCTCTTAATTTGCTCTCCATGTGGAGGACTTGGGGAAAGTGGCTTGTACAAGATCCTTGGCAGGGACTTTATTTTCAGGTGCCCACATCCTAGGTTACACAACAGCTCACAGAGCAGATATCCCAAGCTGACCTCTCCCTGGCCAGCAGCTTGTCTGGTTTAAAACGCTCCATGCTCACGTTTGGGGCGTTCGCAGTCGGTTTCCATTCCTTCCCAACCAGACCATGCTGCTCCAAGTTCTCTCCTGTTTTCTGGCCACAACATGCAAATAGTTTGAGGAGCAGCAATAGATGAGTTGCCTGCAGTGGAACTCCAGTGTGTACCCTGCCCAGAAGCACAACAAACTTTTCCTTTTCACTTGCCTGTTACCTGGCTGGAGTGCAGAGTTCAGGGCCGCCGTAGGCAGGAGCTGAGGTAGATGTAATGCTGTGTATGAAGTATGTGTCTCCTTTTAATGAAGAAATTGATAACTGCTTTCATTGTGACACTGGGCACAGGCTTTCTGAAAGAGCAACCTTACTTATTTGCATGTTCTGAAGTTCTGCTTGACGGTTCCTTCTTGTTCAGACACTGTGATCCTAATCAGCGCTGTCAAGCTTTGAGATACAGGGTGCCAGAAGCAGAGTTCATTATCCTCTCAGGGTGCAATTACTTGTTGGCTCTTGGGAGTGAGAGGTTTTTGTGTGTCCCAAGAACTCATATCCTGAAGAGAGAATAATCAAGGCAGCTCCCTTTGGCAGTGTTTCCAAAATGGCATTGGATTACAATTGATAGGGTTTTTAATTTATGGGAATTATCTGATCTCTTGCTTTAGAAACAAGATGGTGTAGATAGATGCATTTATTGTCCATATTCTTTGGACATTTTCTTGTTTCATTTGATTGTGTGATGATACTGTGTAAGGACACGAGGAACTTTATTACATAAAGCCTTCTCATCTGTCTTCTAAATGCTGCCTTCTCCCAGCCACTCTTATTTTCAGTTTACCTTGAACAGTTTGTTTTCAGTGGGAGCTTTCTGCTAAAACCTGTGGTACTCTAAATAGAACTTTTTTCTTCCCAGTTCAAATCCCGTTCACTGAGATTCTCAACAAGAATTAGATTAAGGGAGAAAATTAAGATTTAGTTTAGCCCAAGTGGGACTTAGTTTACATTAGGAGAAAGCAGATGGCCTCCTCTTACTGCAAGAGCCAAACTAGCCATGCTGTCGTAAGCCAGAGATGCCTTGAAAGTTCACCTGAAAATTTTCCCTTAACAGAATCCTGGAAACTTGCAAAGCCTGAGACTCAGAATTTCAACTTCTGCCCTAAATACAAAGGCATTGTAGTTCCATCAAGTATCCTCAATACCTGTTTTAACAGACAAAGCACAAATGATGAATATTCTGGGTCTTGTTTTTCTAAGCAGGGTTCTTGCTCAGCCTCTCTGTTCATGTGAGCCATGTCAGGTTATCTGTATGTTGATTTCCTTGTGAATTTTCTGTTTTGAGAGATTCAAAGCCTGACTAGGTTGGGTTTGCAGTGCATCACTCATGTGAAACCTGTATGTGTGACTGCTTCCCTGGGTAATGGTTCTCTGTTATAATGACCTGTTTTCATCTCCAGGTTACCTGATCATGACTGATGACTGGTTTTCTGAGTACGTGTACGAAGTCGTGGTGGACAAGAAGTATGTACCCGATGACATCTTGGCAGTGATGCAGCAGGAACCGGTTGTTTTGCCAGCTTGGGACCCCATGGGGGCTTTAGCCAAGTGAACTGCAGATAATTTGCCTCTTAATGGTCAACCAGAATTAGATGCAATAGAGAATTCCAGTGGTTGGAAGCCATAGCCAAATGATGATGTGACCAAGCACTCGGCATGGTCCGTACTCTTGAAATCTAAGTTAAGGATCTTTGGAAACTAGCGCTTTACTGACTTGGCTGAATAAAGCTCTCAGACAAGCTACTCCACAAAACTAAAAAAGCAAAAAGGAAATAAAAAACTCATCATGAAAACTTATTACAAATGCTGTCAATGGCAGTTTGATTTTTACCTTAAAATTTTTATTAAAAATCAACATAGTAACTCAGTAGAATTATTTGATCAGTGTTTTACCTAGAAAAGATGGTCCAAAAGGCCCTTTAGAATTAACTGCTAGGTGATTCTTAGAACAGATACATCAGGATATGTATAAGTTAACCATCCAGGGTCTGACTTGTACCACTAAAAAAGCCCCAAATATTTTATATATTTACACTTCTGGTTTTGCTGAAGTTTTGGAAGGGACATAGGAATTGAAACTGCTAAAAATTACCTTTCAGAAAATTTTCTCTTCCAGCTGAATTGGAGGGGGAGAAAAAGGATTCCTTGAGGTTTCCAGTTTCACCTGGATTTTACTCTTCCATTATTGAGCTAGAACTGGATAACCCACATCAAGGCCCAGTGCTATGTCTGTGTGCACAGGAGTGCTATTTTTCAGTTATTAGCAAGAACAACCATAACTATGTTCACAGGTGGAGTTAGTGTCATGCTCAACAGAAAACCCAACATTTTAATTGCTGCATTTTATTTGGATGTTTTAAACAAGATGGTGCTATGAAGCTTTTGAATAAACACTTTCTAAAGTGACTGGTACAATTCTGTCTTTTTTTTAATGAAATAAGCCTCATAACTAATTAAATGGAAAGATACCAATGACCTACAAACAAACCTAAGTGAGCCAGAATGCAAATACATTGGGAAGATTGTGCTGCTTTATATTCTCAGTAGTCAAAGATGCTTTTCTGCTGAACAAGGATGAACAGTCTCATGTGCTACAGGCATGCAGATAGTTTGGTGTTGAGGACAGCATGAAGCCTTTGATTTAAAATGTGCCAAAATGCTGGGTTGTCTTTGTGGATGCTGACAGTTTTCCTGTTCCAGACTGGATTTAGTCATGGGCAAATAAGAGGGTAAGTAAGGATGGAGAACACAACTGCCAGTTACCTCAGGTTGCAGACATGTAGCTTAAATGCAAGTGAAAAAGATGTTTGGTCTGGCCATGGTATTCTGCAGCTTGGTTTGACTTTGTCAGGACTAGAGGGGTAGGAAGCTATTAAAGTGTATCTTATGCTAGTTACAGATATTAAAGACAAGCTAAATCATTTCTGCATGTTGTCTGCTAAACTAAATCCAGATTAGGGTTTTCAGTCATCAAAGATGATTCAATGTGTTGTGATTAATGTTTCCTGAAGTGGGCAGGAGTGGTTAGATAAGAGAATTTGGGGGAATGACAGAACTAGGTGAGACTAGGAAAAGGTTTTGGGTGATAAAGAGAGTAAAGAGACAGAGTAGACTAGACTGTCTGAGGATGTGGGATACCTCCATTGCTCCAGGTCTCCAAGAACAATGTGTAGAAGATGGTGTCAGAAATGGCAGTGGCAGAGCTGATGCTTCCCCTGGCAGAGGGATGGACCAGAAGATGTTTCAGTCCCTTTTAGGTTTAGGGGTCTGCTCTGTGCAGTCTCTACCTCACGCTGTTACTTGCATCAAGGCAAGTAAACAGTCATCTTGCACTTGATGCTGAACCCTGGTGGCTCTGAAACAAAGCCAGAGCTCTTGGGAGCTGTACTATGCACAATATTTTGATTATGACTAATGCATGTGCTGTTTTTTTTGGGGGGGGGCATTTTTTCCTTCCCAAAGGTCAGTATTTTAGTCTTTCAAAATCTTTCTGCTTATAATGTTACACCAGCTCTTCTATTTCCTTTATGCTATTTATGAAAGGGGGAAAGCAACCAGAGGTTTAACTTTTTCTTTGGAGTCTGACTAACACTTGTTGCCCATAGCAGCACTGATGAGGATGGAGTCTGACAAATTACAAAAGGTTTCCAAGCCAGTTTTTGTTAATTTGAGTATTTAAAAGTATTGTCCAGCATGTGCTTATCTCCACAGCTCTTGCCCAGATATTTCCCTTACAGCTTATACAATAGTATGGGGTTTTTTTCCTTCCCTTCAAATAAGCTCAGAAAATCCACATGTCTGAAACACATTATAGGAAATGAAGCCAATCTGGCAGAAAGAGTTTTGCATTTATGCTTGGCAGTTTTAGAAGTTCTTTGTAAGAAGGAATGGGGAGAAATGGAGGAGAAATGCCCAAGTCAATGCAAGAGTTCTGTTTCTTCTGCTTTGAGGATCTAAAGGCAGTTAACAGATTTGCCAAAGGTCCATGACAGTGACTCTAATTCAGGTCTGACTCTATACTAGATAGGGAATTTGATTTGCTGGTGTGTGATAACTGCCCATGAAAACCAGTCCTGTGCCTTTAAGAATCAATAGCTGCTTAAGTAGCTTTACCCATAAACTGACTGTCATAACTCACAGGCCAGTGGGCTTGGTTTAAATGCAAGTCTGTACCTGTAAAATGATTTCCCATTACCTGCTCCCACTGGTGTGGTGTTTACTGGATCACTCTGCCCTTTTGTCTGAAAGGAAAAATCACTGATGTGATCAGCAGCTGGGGATTAAGACTCAAGGCAGTTGAGCAGATGATGGAGAGGCCACATGCTCTGTACAGAGGTGAGGAAGTTCTGTGTAGCATGAGGCACAGCTGGATCCAGAAGAACCTAGGTCTCTCCTCAGGTGCTTGGAAGTCTGAGCACAGCCCAGAGATGACAATGGATTGGCCCAACAGGAGCATGTAAATAGGAACAGACTATGTAGCTCCTCTCAGTTCACACAAAGTGGTTCAGAGAGGATCAAAAAGCAAAACATTTTCAGAGTGATGGAATGGGAAAAATGTGGGAATAACTGTAGCTCCCTGCAGGTTTATCTCTTATCAAAGCAAGCTCTATGAACTGTAAACCCAGGTTACAAAGCAATTAACACTGAACTGATAAAAAGATGCTTAGGTTAGAATAAACCAGCCAAACCCAAGTCATGCCCACTGTATCTCACTACTGCTTCTTCCTTTGGTTTATATCCTTCTCAAATCCTTAAAAAGACCTTTGGGGTGCTGAGGAACCAGCCAAGTAACAGTTCCTTGTACAAAAACATGTAGTTTTAATGGGATCATTCAAAGACAGCTCTGATGGGTGATGTTATCCAAGTTAACTATCTCAGCTTCAATCAAAACTCAGAAAAGAACTGCTGATAGTGAAGGAAGAGGCAGGGGGAGAGGTTTTCTGTAGCAGTGGTTTGAGATTCTCAAAAGCAGTTTTCTCCACCCAAATGTGCTCTCAAAGTAGAGTTCTGTGAACTCCCAGATGTATATCCCAGCACAGTTTGCTTAGCAAATAGCTGGGAAGGACAATCAGGATTTCTTTTATCCCAAATCCAATTGTAATAGCTTCTAAACATATTCTGATTCCTAACTAAACAAAAGAATGGAACAAATAAATATTTTAGGATTTATTTGTTTTATGTCATTTGGAAGATTGTTCCTATCCTCTTATTGGCAGTGAATCAGAGTCATGTTTTCAGCATTATTATTAATCTCTTCTTAGTACAGCTGGTACTACTGTTATAAGGTAATTTGATTGATGCTTCTTCATTCTTGTGCTGGCATTGGTAACTGGAATCTAGAGCTGCTTTATCTGTGGAGAAGTGGAAGGGTTTGAAGTTACTCCTTGTGTAAAGTCCATTTTCTTTGTTTATTTTTTTACTCTTCCCTTAATTCATTAGGATTTTGCTGCTAATACAGAGATTTCCTCAAATTCTGGGACTGAGTCAATACATCACCTGAAAGTTTTTCATGTATTAGATGTGCCCTAAAGTTTAGGGGGCTGCATGGAATATCAAGTCTGCTATTTATATTATGTCCCAAAGGCTCCAGACAGTTTGGCAAGAAATTAAATAAAAATATGCTGCTGCAGAAGACATTTATAGAAAGAAAAAAAAAATCAAGAGAGGAAAAAAAAAGTCATGAAGGTTTGTGTTCTTAAAAATACTGTTTTTCACATTACAGAGTCGTATGCCTTAGAAAAATAACTAACTAGTGACACTGGGAGCCACTGATGTGAGCAGATGAATGCAACTTAGTGCAAGTATTGACCAAGATGAATGGTGTGTGATAGTGCAGAACCTGTCAAAAGGACCTTCTCCATGGAGAAAAACTTGAGAGAGGTCACAATGGCCCTAAAAATAAGATGGGGGCCTAAAGCAGAGAGAATTTATTTCCTGTAAGTGGGTGGAAAAGGGGATTTGGAAAATCCCATCCAGTCTCCCAGCAGCAGCAGGCTGGAAATCTGCAGGGAAGGGAAGGCAGTGATTCCTTGTGCCATCCATCCTCCCACGAAGGGAACGGGCTGATCCACGCGTGGATCCTTACACGTGCAGACGTTGTACTTCAACCTCTGTAAAGGTCTAGTGAGCATGGTGTGATAGTATCTGTCCTTGCAAACCCTTCAGGACAGGATGGGAACCCTGGGAACGATGAGTAACCTGAGGGGCTTTTTTCCTGTCCACAGCAAAGTGGAGATTAACACAACCAGAACTGTTTGTTTTGGAAAGCAGTGTAGGGAGGGGAATTCAGCACGGCAGGGAGGAGTTAGATATCGCTATTTCTACAAAAACCCAATCAATCTCTAGCAGAACTAAAGGCAGCAAACTTAATCCAACAAAGCACTTGTAATATATTGCCCACAAGAATTAATTGGGAAGCACAAATTATTTCACCAAGTTTCCCTGATGTTTGTAAATGCAGTTCCCAAGCTCTCCTTGAGATGGGGCAAATGACACGCTGCTGACCGACTGCTGCTCTCATTAGGGGACCAGGAGACAGAAAAAGGAAAGTGCTGATTATATCCCTGTGCTTTTCGGTTTTCAGAGTTTGTTTTCTTTCCAATTGTTTGGAACAAGGCTCTGGAAACTGGCAGCTACTTACAGCAAAACTGCTGCTGCCCTGACAATTAACTGTTCTTACTGGTGCTGGTTTTCTTCTTTTTCCACTCTGCTACCTAAAGTGTAAGGCACTTTTTTGTTAACTTACAGATTTTTATAACCAAACTGTAAAGTCTAGGGATGAAATCCTGGATTAAATGAGCTGGAGACAAAGCCCATGTCCAAGATTGAGTGAGATAGTTGGAGCAGTAGTAGGATGAAAGGAAGTTACTTGTGGAGCTTACAGGAGCAGCAAAACGCTTCTAAAGAATCTGTGCTTAGCACTGAAATAAAGTTTAGTTAAAATAGTGTATTTATTTAGCAACAGAAAATCTTTTTCCCAAGCCCTTTTATTGCAATAATATCCCAGCCCTTCCTACCTATCTGTAATCCCAGACCCACCTGCAAACTCATAATTTACCGATTCCCCCAAACGTCCATCCCATCTGTTGTCTCCATCATCATCATCATCACCCTGCTTATTTATAGCTGTAATAACGGCTGGCAAACCTGTCCCTGAGCAGGGAAGCTTCCCTCCTTCTCCCTCTGCCTTCATCAGACCCTGCCTTCATCAGACCCTGCCTTTTTGAACGGCTCAGACAAATGTAGCCACCCACCTCTAGGAGGAAAACTGAGCTGCAGCCCTGGTGAAACATAAAGTTTATTTGACTAAAGTGACGCAAAAAATTCTTAAAGAGCTCTTTGGCAGCAGATTATCTGGAAATCAGACCATGTGAGGGGGATTGGTGTACAAAAACCTCCCCAAGATGCTGAGTTGCCCACAGGCTGAGTTGCCGAGACTCTGAAGTAAATGTGGGTGAAGGTTACTCAAGCTTGGATAACTCCAAGGAAAGCGCTTCCAACCGACCCGAGAGACAGGTACTTTATAACTTTTATAATAATAATACTTTTATAACTTTGGTTTTAACACACTGACAAAGTGCTTTATGAAATTTAGACAGTTTCCTAGAGGGCTGTCTTCAGAGCCTACCTTTCGAAGCAAACAGATACCAGACTCTTACTAACTCTCACTCCTTACTGCTTCTTGCAAATTCGATTATAAAATCTGAAATACTAGTGACAGCCTAAAATATGTATATTATACTTTGTTTTATTTTTAATTCACTTTTAAAGTCTTCAAGTAATTTCTAAAACACTGGGAAAATGTTCACCTAACAAAGCTTTTTTTGGGGAAAAAAAAGATAACCCTGATTTTTGGCGAAAGTTTGCTTGTTTTTTTTTAACTTTTAATGCTTTCTATTGCTTTTCTGATGTGACATGTCCAACTTGTTCAGGCACTTGTCTAGCAATTATGAATGTTGGGAGTCAAATGCCTGCAGCAGAACATGTTACAACAACCTGAAATTAGAGTTTTGGCAGTCCACATGATTGTATTACAAATGTAAAGTTTACTTAAATTTTACAAAGAAGCATTAAGCTACAATGAAAAATAGAGGGTAATCTGAAGCAATAAAAATCAGTGTGAGCTATTCTTTATTTTAAAATTAATCTTTACTAACTGTATTAAGTTATATTTTAAAAGGTAAACTGTGTTCTAGTGCAGTAAATTATCAAACTCAACGGGACAGATTTATTACTTGTAATAAATCCGAAGAGTACGTCGTGTGTATATATATATATTTTTATAGCCAATCATGTTTACTGCTGAAACCAACTCTCTTGCTGGCTTAGTTTGCTAAGTACTATGGAAGTTTAAGTGAGGAATGCAGCAAATATATAAATGAATATGTAAATAGTCATGGGAAGCATGTTTTGATGTGCTAAGAAAGCCTGGGGAGAAAAGGATCACGCATTTCATGGGTCTGGATTCTTGGAAAGACTGGGGAATTTCTTTAATGTGGGTTGTTTGCTGTCAGGCTGGGAAGGTCTCATAGAGAAGGTCTCATACAGTTAAGCTTCGACTTCTGGTGCTTTGGGTGAGTGAATTGACCATAATTTTCTTGGAGAGTACTTTGTAAACTTGGCATGTAGCAAATGACTGTTGTAAGACCATTTTTTAATTGGACAGGGTGTGAATGAATTTCAAGTGGTTATATAAATTAAGAAAAACTGCCCCCAAACTGGAATTTAATAACCACCCTAAACTCTTCCTGCATGTGGAAACGTGCCATGTATTTAAGCTCTTTCCTGCTTTCCCCCATGGAAATACAAACTGCCAAGCTCTCATTAGCAACAGTAGTAAGAGCCTGAAGAAATGTTCACTCTGTATCCTCTCTCTGGTGATGTTTTAACTCTTTTCCAGGCTGTGTATTTGCAGCTCTGTTGATCTGGCAATCCGTATTTTATAGAATTTATAATGGTACAGAATAACCTGAGCCTGAATAAAGGGGCTGTAATTTGGAGATAGCCATTAACAAGTCTCCTTCAGAGAAAAATCATATAGAAACACTGGTGACTACTGGTTTCTGTACTTTTTTTAGGTAACAGCATGACAGACACAAATGATCTGTGTGCTGGCATGCATGTACAGCCAGTCTGAGGGCTGCAAACATCTCTTTCACATGAAACACAATGCCGGGTAATTTGCCTTGTGCAGAGTCTCGTTAAGTCCCATTAATGATCTATTTATTTGGTGACAGTCACTGTGGTTTGACTCTTCCTTCAAGTTTATATAAATAATTCCACGAAGAATACAAAAGGAACAGCATTCCCTCTAAGCTTATCTGTTTCCTTGCACTACATACGGACACTCTCGAGCCGTAAAATGCGTTTTCTTCTC
>VXBZ01001748.1:145638-185837 GCA_013399135.1 Heliornis fulica | reverse complement strand
TTCCTACCCCGCCCCCCCCCCCCCCCCGCTCACCCCTGCTCTTTAAATGACTGTCATCAAGTGTCAGTCTTCCCAATGATATTTTAAGGTAAAATCTCTCTTTCCTGATGACTTTTTAATTTCAGACTGAAACACAGACAAGATTATGACACAGAACTCACAATCTGAGTTTCTATTCCCCCAATACTATTACTTTCAGAAGCAGTTTTTGCATCTTGCTAATATTTAGCCTTATCTGGGAACACAGGGGTTGACCAGAGAGAGCTCACTACTCACACTATTCTTACTCTGATAAGTGGCCTTTTATTCTCCCAGAAGGGCCACTGTCCTGATGGGACAACTTGTTGAGTACAGTTTGACTCTGCTTTAATACAGATGTGAGTGTGTCCTTGGAGAACTGCAGATATTCAGAGACAACATCTATTTTGTCACTACATACTGCAAGTTTCTTAGCAAACCCTCAGACACTCCAGTGATGTGCAGAAGTACCTGAGCCAGCTACGTTTAAAATCACTGGTGCTGGGATCAGACCCACTATGTATAGAGATAATTCATTGAACCCATCCACTTCAGCAGGGTTTGATCACTCTATCAAAAGTCAGCTTTGATTCTCTTAAACTAGACTAGAGAAGTGTAGCTTAAAATAATCAAGAAATCAATTCTCAGTTCAGTGTGGTCTCGATGTGAGCTTATATGTGCTTTGGTTCTAATACCTCTGATTCTGGGGTTACTGCCAGCAGTGCCAACGCTGCACCCCTGTATCTTCTTACTACGTATTTATGAATATTTTGGAAGTACAATCCATCACACTGGCTACCAGTTCACCCAATGGAAATGAGCTAATAGAAAAGGATATTATTCTAGGTACTCATGTTTTAATGAAATCTGTCTATGAGAACAAATTCTATAAAAGCAAAAGGTGTTAATTTTTTGAGTTATGAACTCTAAATATGACTCAGCTATGACAAACAGTACATTATTCATCATAATCTTCTTCAATCTACTTTCAAGATCTAACTGGCTGAAATGTTTAGTCTCTAACAAGTCCTCATGCCATGGGAGCACCTGGCCCTTACAAAATCCGAGGGAAAACACGAAGCCTCCATACTTCACACCACACACAGAGCACACCAGGGACTCACCTGCACACAAAAGCTTGTCAGAGGAATAAACTCTCCAAGGTTCTCGCTGTTGCCCAGATCAGGTGCCTCCTCTGTGCAAAAGGACAGGCTAGGGCTGTGCAAGGAGGTGTGGGTGAAGACCACAAATGTTGACTGCTCACTCTGTCAGTCTAGTACCTGGTATGCAGGTATGTGGCTGTCAGAGGGTCGTGGTTGATATTGTGGCTCAGAACGGTACCTACTATTGGAGAGTGTCCAGAGGAGGGCAGCAAGGATGGGGAAGGGTCTGGAGGGGAAGTCTTATGAGGAGAGGCTGAAGGCCCTGGGGTTGTTCAGCCTGGAGAAGAGGAGGCTGAAGGGGGACTTCATGGTGGTCAGGGGCTTCCTGGGGGGCGCAGCGAAGGGGCAGGCACTGATCTCCTCTCTGTGGGGGACCAGGGATAGAACCAGAGGTAACAGCATGAAGCTGTAACAGTGGAGGTTTAGGCTGGGTGTCAGGAAGAGGTTCTTTTCTGAGAGGGGGTTTGGGCACTGGGACAGGCTCCCCAGGGAAGTGGTCCCAGCACCCAGCTGGACCGAGGTCAAAGCATCTGAATGATGCTCTCAGTTCCCTGCTCTGCTTGGCTGGTCCTGTGTGGAGCCAGGAGCTGGACTCCATGATCCTTCCAACATCCCTTCCAACTCAGAACATTCTGTGATTCTCTGACACAGATAAATAACACAGCCTTTATTTTCCTGCACGGGGAATGTGATTTCAATCTTGTCAGACAACCTTCTCATGTGATAAAAGTAATTTCCTTGGACTCTTTCCATTTACACACAACTGCCTGTGAGAACTGCACCTTTATTGCAAGGTGTAACACCCAGTCAAGCAGCTATGCAATTTTAACAATCTCAAACACTTGATGATAAAAGTGAAGTTTAGGTCAAATTAACAGAAAGCATCATCGTGTTTTATTCTGTTTGCCAGAACTCCAGGCTGACTTTTTGTCTTAGGGCTCAAAGTACTTTAATTCTTTGCGAGTGCCAGTGTGTAAACGGGCAGGTGGGGGGGTGCTGAGTTCTGCTGCAGGAACGCAGCTGTCACCCAGTGAGTGGCTGCTCTCCAGCAAGCATCGCTGGAGCAGAAGGACCTAACTTGCCTCAAGTGAAACATATGCAAATGTTGCAGCTGGTGAATTGAAAGGTATTTAGTCATTTGGAGCCAAGTAATGACTTTGTAGCCAGGCACAGTGAGGCTGAGCAAGGCTGGTGCAAAGGAATTGGGGAAGTCAGTGCTGCTCGACCTCAAAGTATTCCCTGGTGACCTCAGGCATTAAGATTTGCCTCCCTTGAAGCAGCTGGTATTTTGCTGCACCTCACCCTAATTGTTTTTATCTCCTAGACACATTAAAAGTCTTTTTTTTTTTTTTCCTTTAAAAATAATTTACAGAAAACAGGAAAATAATTTGGTTTTAAGTTCTGGGAAGATTTGTGGTACTACATGGCAGAGCAATCAAGGGAAGGGATTCCCACACTGCTGTGAGAGGTCCCTGCATGCTTCCAGAACTGATCATGGAGATACATCAGTTGTGCAGCTCAGGAAGGAGCCGGGTTCCAGGACAGGGATGCTCCTCGAGGATCGTTCTGATAGAGGCAAAGGAGTTAGTTTTGCATCAAGGGTCTTTTAAATCTGCAGTGCTGGTTCAAGTTTAGCTGCATGGGAGTAACTAAAAAATTATAATTTAATTAATATTTGGCTTGTGTGAACCTTGTTGGTGGCTTCAGCCAAGCTTGTAGAAACACATGTCTTCAATTACCCATCCCTGTGCTTTCAACAAGCAGGGAAGAATTGGGAATAGTTGTGGAGAACACGTTGCTTGTCACATGGCACTTCTCCAGGGCAGTGCTGAGTGCTGGTCACTCCTCTTTAGTCACTCTTTGCATAAGGAGGAGTTCAGTCCGGGGCTGGCAGCACGGCACCTTGCACGTGCTCCTGGGCTGCACAGCGCTGCGGAGGTGAAACCTGCTCCTTGGAGTAACCTGGTTGGAGCTACCAGGGGGAGAAAAGGCTCAGACACTTGGGGCCTCTCAAAGGAGCACAGTCACATCAAAACACAGATCAAAAACTAAATGAAGGCACAGCTAACTTCTTTTTTCTTCTTCTTTTTTATTCTTCTTTTTATTCTTCTTTTTATTCTTTTTCTTCTTTTCTGTAGCTGATCATGTTGGCAATAAGAAGCAGCCAATGTGTATTTATGTAAGAGCAGCCTTTGCAGCAGCTCAGTTTGAAAACAGGGAGTAAGGTGCCATTTCTTACACCATTCACTACCATCACACTAGTGCTTGTGACTGCTGAGAGATGGGCACACAGAGATGAGGTGGTGGCTGTTGTGGGCACCTTCTTTCACACTTAGTGTCACTGTCCCCTGGTTATCCTTCCTAGCACTCTCCTCAAGCCCAGGAGCTCTAGGTCTGCAGCTGTTTACACTCTGGGTAGCAGTTACAATCCCTTCAGATAATTTTGTTTGATGAATTGCAACAAGAAAGGGGAAAAGTACATTCTCCCACAACTTTTACAGCATAATGAAATCTTCTGATTCTGTAACTGTTCTGTTTTCACGTGCCAACTATGTCACTGTGAACACCACTGTGTCCATCACTCCAGAGTCTTCTCAGGGGAGCTGATGAGCTGTGATTCTCTCAGAAAGGAAGAGTTCAAATTCCAGCTGAAGCCCCTGGAAGTTCACACATTATTTTGCATTTTTGAGGCTCAATCTACTGAAAAGTCCAGAAAATGATTTCAGATAGTGAGGTATTTCTTTCCTGTGGTCTGCAGAAGACCAGAAGGAGTTTAGATCTGGATCTTGGTTGTCACAGATCTGGGAAATCAGCAATACATTCAACACCCTCTCCTTCCAAGAAGTTAAGTATGTGCAGAAATAAAGTGGTTTATAAATACAGTAAGAGTTTTGTCTCAGGACTGGAAAATTCAGTCTCATGAGATAGTGTAGGTAAATCAACATCCTTTACTGCTTTCCCCTACATGAGTAAAAGGTGTAAAGTCCAGAAAGGCTCAGGTTACTTTTCCATATTCCTACCTTATCTTTAGCATGCTCTATACAAGGGGAGGATTGGCTGTGGGTTTTTCTAGGCTTTTTATTTTGCCACCAGTGGTGGCAGGACGGTTTCCATCTACATAAGCTCTTTTGGGACATTTGGATGGTTTCGGACTCCAAAGACATTCAGGTTTTATAGTCTTGCAGGTAAAACTGAACCTCCTGTTCTTTGCCATACTATATTTTTTTTTCTGGAACTCTGAAGATGTTTCAGTCTTTGTGGATGATTACCTAAAGATAGCAAAGTACTGCTTTTGTAAGAATTCAGGATTAATGATGCACTGCTTGCTATATGATGAAAGGACCATTGTCTGGGTGAGGATGGAATGTAACCCTGAAGAATGAGAGATTCCTGAAAGTCATCAACAACACCTTCAAGTGACTTCTGTCTTGAGAACATCCTCCTGTTTGCTCTGTAGCTTGTTAACTTTCCTTCTCTTTCTGCTTGCACTGATAAATGTTTAGGAAGAGGTTTAACTTAACATGTCTTTGCATAAGGCTGAAAATTGGGGAAAAAACTCGAGTATTAGTAGCTCTCACGCAGTCAGCAAATTCTGGCAATGAGCAAATATTATCCTCTCTCTGCTTTAGTTTTTTGAATAGTTAAAAGTGAAATGATGCTGCTGCTTCTGCTAGGATGTGACAGTGATACAGGCTGTGGTAAAATGTTTGAGAAGGTAATAGGTAATATGTGGTGGCATCATGTAGATTGTGTCATACTGCCAGCTATAAAGCAAGGTTACTGTCCCAGGGGTTTACAGCAAAGGATCAGCTCTTGTTTCAGGACTTTGGTGGGTAAAGGCAGCTGGGCATTTACATTTCCTGAACAAAGGAGCAGAAAACAAAACAGGACCCACTGAGTCACAATTCATTGTTGTTCTTTTTGTTCTGAAGGAAAAGTTATTTTTTTATACTTTGTCTTCATTACAGCATGGTTTAATTCCCCTGGATTATGCCTCTAGCACAGCGAAAGAGGGGCAGGGAGAGACAGGGATTCTCTCAGTGCCTGTTTTGTTGCCGGTGGTGGACAGCAGCACAGGATTAGTGCCCACTACCCTTCCTTGGGTGGGAACCACAGTGTTAGCAGAGCAAACATGATGAGAGATGCCTTTATTTCCACAAGGGATGAAATAAAACCGTGGATGAGTTTTGTCCTTTAGATCCATGTTAGTTCCTTCCCAAAACAATCAAACTGAAGTTTCCTGATCTTTTTTTCCCTTGTTAGGAGTGTTGACTGAGTCTCAAAAGTCAGTTGATGCAAAACCACTTTTCTAAGCTTTCATTTAAGCCACCAAGGTGTGCTGCTAAACACAGCAGACACTGGGGGATCTCTGAAGAAAGGTGCTCATGAAATGTAATTTGTATATCTGATGTTAACTCATATGTGTTTGATTAATTTTCTTCCCTTCACACTGGGTGAATCTAGAAATTGCCAGTAGAAGTCACAGGATGAACTGAGGAAAATATGAGCCACATTAAACCCTGCCCTCATTTTTACAAACTGGGAGTTCCACAACCTCCCTGGCTGTGAAACCAGTGTTGAGAGGGAGAATGTGCTGCCAGAAAACAGCAGGACTGTGACTACCCGTGAGTTGTCCACCAATGCACAAAGTCCAACAAAATCTGCCCCAGAGGTTATAAGCCAGGTACACTGACCTCTGCTGTAAAAGAGGATCATTGCCTCCCTCCCATCTCCACACAAAACAGAGTATCTGCTAAGTGATTCACACCACATGCTGTGATGGTTAATTATTTCCAAAAGTATTTTAATCACGGAGTCTGTCAGTTGTAACTTGAACGCTAGCAGTATCAGTAAGCCCTATAGCAGATTTTTAATTATTATTTTTTTTATTTCTTAGATGGTGTTTGTGCCTTCAGTCTGATGGATTTAAACATGGAAGAGGAATTGTAGAAGTGCTGGGAATAACAGCGTGGGAAGAGAAGCCACAAGGGGACTCGGTGCTGCTGTCTGCCCGCAAGTCACACCAACAAATCTCAGAAAAAAAATGGAAAAAAAGGCAACAAGCAATGAGACTGAGCCACTGACTTCCAAGAAGGATGTGTCAGACTGTAAGGAAGGAGAAGATTGTAAGGAGAATGGACTTCTGGTCAGGAACCCCAAATCTGCTCTACGGTTAGTGGAGGATGGCAGCAAAGTCCATCCCAGCCAGGGCGATAAGGGGGAAGCGGCTCAGATCTCCAATGGTTATTCGGGGGTTCCGAGCTCTGTTCCCTGCAATGGGATGGGTGAGGTGGAAGATGCCCAGTGCACTGCCCCAGCAGCCACAACCACCACTACAACCACCACATCCACCACCTGTGGAGCAGAAGGCCAGCAGCAGCTGATGGAGCTGGAAGACAGGGAGACCTGGAGTAAAAAAATTGACTTTCTGCTCTCTGTCATTGGATATGCTGTGGATCTGGGAAATGTGTGGAGGTTTCCTTATATATGCTATCAAAATGGAGGAGGTCAGTGCCTGGTTCTGTATGCTCTTCTTTAATGCTGAGCTTCCTTGCTTAGAAATGGATAGGTAGTGGCTTATTTTAATATCATATAGAACTAATGATCAAGGGGAAACACTTATCAAGCAGACTGGAAAAGCTGAATACTGGGATAGGATAACCAGACACGTTAAAAACTACTTAGCAAGATCTGAAGAATCAGTACAATTAGAAGCTGAGAGACAGTTTATGCAGAACCACTTTCTGAGAGAAAAAAAAACTCAACCCAAGGAGTTGTTTTAAAACCAGGGAGCTCCTGTCCCAAGGAGTATTTTAACATCAGCTAAAGCAACATGTCAAAAACAGTTATCAGGAAACCTAAGTATTGGACTCACTGACATATCAGCCAAAATGTAAATCTAATCAAGGAGATCTTGTGTCTTTGTTTCCCTGATGTAACAAAAGCATTTTACCAAAGAAATTAGTTATTTTAGCAGTAGCCCATCGCACAAATTTATCCACTGTAGCCTGTACAGTCCTGGTGAATCCCATGCATGCTTGTTATAGAAATGTGAGAAGTTTGGCCTGAGTGTTGCTTCTTATTCACACTAGTAAGCAGTTACTCTTATGAGAAATCAGTGACACACTGCCTAGGGAGTAGGTGTGTGTTTTTCCTGTGTGAATAAAAGGAGCTGTTGTTCACAGAGTGCTGGTACTGTTGGAAGAGAAGTCTTATGAAGAGTTCTAATCATTTGCTTGCTTTCTTGCAGGAGCATTTCTCATTCCTTACACAATTATGGCCATCTTTGGAGGGATTCCTCTGTTCTATATGGAGCTAGCACTAGGGCAGTACCACAGGAATGGGTGCATTTCAATCTGGAGGAAAATATGTCCTATATTCAAAGGTAAAGAAGGGAAATGGAAGATTACTAGGAACTTTCTGAATAACTAGAAAATTTTCCTATTAAGTGAAACTTCTGGAAAAAAAATTACAATCTCATAAGACAAAGTAAGGCTTGTCCTATGCAAGATTTTGACTTTACAAAGAAAGCTTTTATAGAACAATGTACACCTGCAGACAGGTATGTGTACTCTCATATACACATGACGTGCAACTCGCCAAGTGATTAGATAGAGGCCATTCTACTTTAACTCAAGCCTGAAAATCTATTTTAAAAACCCAAAACCTACAAAAATGTAATTAATAACAATAAAGTGCAACATTACTGAATGCAAGGTGAAATTAAAACCAGGAAGGAATAAAGATCTATTCTTTCTATTGCAAAGATATTACAAAGAAATTATTCCCCATCTTCAGTGTGGTGTGTGGATTGCTGTCCTGCCAGAGACTCTTTCAGAGCAGGAGGACCTGTTCTCTATGCTTGTTACTGTTGCTTACAGTGCTGTAGCTCTGGTCTTGTCTTGTTTAGTCACTGAGAGTGCCAGATGCCTACTTCTAAATTCCAGGAATTAAGGAAGAGATTAAAAAAGAAGTATATAAGCATGTTCTGTCTTGATTCAGGATGCTTTTTTGAATCAGAGCCTGTTTCCAATGCCACTAGTTGCAATTCCAGTGTTGTAAAATGTGGGAGAGCTTGTGTACCTGCCACAGAGCTGTCTTAGATACTAACTGCAGTTGATGTAATAGCCAATTCTTTCTTTGGCCTAAAACTTATACTCACTCCACGTAATTATTTCCTGCCTTACTAGGAATAGGCTTTGCCATCTGTGTAATAGATCTTTACGTAGCCTCCTACTACAACACCATCATGGCTTGGGCCTTTTACTACCTCATATCCTCCTTCACGTCGGAGCTGCCATGGACTAAGTGCACAAATGTGTGGAACACAGGCAACTGCACCAACTACTTCAGCAAGGACAACGTCAGCTGGTCCCAGCACTCCATCTCTCCCGCTGAAGAATTTTATACGTAAGTGCATGTAAGTGAGGAGAGCAATATCAGTGAGAATGGTGGGACATGTAGCAAGCTTTCCTCTGCAGGGCCAGCAGGGCTCTTTGCTGGAGATACCCTTTTTGGAACTGAGGAACTACGTGCTTGGAGGTGTGTGTAAGCTTAGGGTGTGTGGGAGGGAGCTCTGGTTTAGATCAGAGGTTCCCAGCCACTGTCAGCTGTCATCACTTATCATTCACCATCAAAGTTTTTAGTATTAAAATATATATATATACTATGTGACTTTGAAGGCTACTTGTCAGAGCCTTGGGAGGACCTGTAGTGCTCAGATGGCAGTATGGGTCTGTTCAGACCATACCTAACACGTATTCATTAAAAAATATCTGCTGTGGTCTGTGTTCCTCTTTCAGCCGGCAAGTTCTACAGGTGCACAGGTCCAACGGGCTGGATGACCTGGGGGGCATTAGCTGGCAACTGACCCTCTGTTTATTGTTGATCTTCACCATTGTCTACTTCAGCATCTGGAAAGGGGTCAAAACATCTGGCAAGGTGAATGCAAAAGCAAGACAACAAGATGGTGTAGTCCAGTGGTTCTAAAGGAGCCAAATCACTGGACAGAGAGTTATCTCAGCCTGTGGTTACCACAGGGATTATAGGTTCATGTATTTGGGAAGCACTTGCTACAGAGTGATGATACTGTTACCCAAGTAATACTAACAACAGTGAGTCACACCACTGTTCCCTGGACAAGAACAATGCTGCAAGAGAAAGTGTGGGCAGATGTGCAAACTGCCTGTTTACAGACAATCTCCAAAGTTCACATCATGTTCTGAATGTCAAGAGCTATAATAAAAATAACTTGTTCTTCTTATCATCTGTTAACTTTCTACCTGTGGCCAACGCTGTCCTACTCTTCTCCCTCACAGGTGGTATGGGTGACTGCAACATTCCCTTACATCATCCTCTTTATCCTGCTAGTGAGAGGTGCAACTTTGCCTGGGGCCTGGAGAGGTGTCCTCTACTACCTGAAACCTGACTGGCAGAAACTCCTGGCCACTGAGGTAAAAAACATTATAAAATACTAGAGATTTAGTTTTGGCCTACCAGCTGATAGGTACTTCAGTGTCTACTTTCAGTATGGATTATGATTTAAACAGGTATCTCAGCATGGACTTAAAAGCCTGACTTTATGCTCCTGTTTAAACAATCATTCTGTTCTTTCCATAAAGAAAGTTTCTTTCTTTCAAGTCCAGCATCAATTTGTCTTGAACTAATAGCAGGATGTATAAATCAGGGGGTTGAATAAAGTTAGTAATATGATTAGAAAGAAAATGAGTGACCAAACAATTTTTGCCAAGAAAATGATGAACAGCCTGACATGGAGTGAGAAGCTACAACTGCTGCTACACCGCAACAAAATCCTTTACCTATGACAGTCATACTGAGCAAAATTAATTTATTAAGCCCTAACAATGGGTTTAGCTGCAGGTTTTAGGGCTGTGATGGGATCTTTATAAGTTTGGGCAGACTCTTCCACAGCCCATTATGTCCACGGTTGCCTGTATTTATAGAGCATGGGTTACTAGAGTTGAAACCAGATCTCCATCCCATGATGAGCTTTGGCAGATAAGCCCAAGAAGAGTCTCTGTAGCCACCCACTACAATGTGACTTAGTAACACCTGTGAGTGCATGTGGAGAAGGTATAAATCAGGCCTATATACACCACCAAGGCATGAAAAGAAAGGAGGAATGGGGACAGGACTGAGCTAACCAGCAAACCATTCCAGTATCTGTTTCAGCTTTGAACTCCACAGATGACAAGCAGTCCATCAAGCTCATGGCTGCACATACTTCACTGCCTATGACAGTGTCTAGCAAGGAGCATGATGGAAAAACCCCAAAGCAATAAATACTACAAATACAAAGATTAAAAATTCTAATGTTTGCAAGTCTGCTGCTGCTCAGCTGATATGGAGAGGTTTGAATGAAGAGGAAATGAAAAGACACCAGTCTCTGATAAAGCAGCATCTCCAATAAGGGACCACATCTTCTGAGAAAGCAATAAAGGGCATCGATATTGTATTGGCTGTATCTGAAGTGAGGACAGCAGATTGCAATCTGTGTGCTGGACGATGACAGAGCTCTGGCTCTGGATGATACAGGATGGCCTCACATGATGGAAGAGAATATTAGAAATGAGTTGTAATGAACTCCATGTTTCAATCAAAAGAGGATAAATGAATGAGGACTTTCACCTTCAGAAAGAGAGCTGATATTGTACTTTAGGAACACTACTCATTAAGGCTATGGCCACTTTTCAAGTACAACTGGCTTTTCATAACAGGATCGTCACACTTCTGTCATGGCTACAACAAAGGTGAATTGCATCCTCAGGGCTAGCACTGCACCCACATGGTCACACATTTCCATTAAGTCTAGGAAAACTCCAAGCAGTGATCATCTGCTACTTACCCTGGAGGACACAGGGCCAGACACAGAACTCTTTCAAAGCACACTTAGTTTGGATGAACACGGGCCAAGCCCGCTGCAGAATCACAGCTAGAACACTCTCCATACCTAACAAAATTTGTGTTAAAATCATTACAGGCAAATCACTGTGAAATAATTCAAGATGCTGTCAGAATTGAAACTGCCAGTGAATATCTATAGTATAGAGAGATACAATAAACACAGCACAGGCACTAAAACTATAGTGGATATTTACAACCCTCATATATTCATATTTCAGCATGCTCTCTTAATAAAATGGTTGTTAGATCAGGACTACAGTATCAGCACATGAATGGCACATGGTTTTATAGGCCTATGTCTTATTCTGAATATGCCAAACTCAATCTGTTTCATGTCATTTTTTTCTTGTTCTTCAATATTTTTCAGGTTTGGGTCGATGCTGCAGCTCAGATTTTTTTCTCCCTTGGTCCAGGTTTTGGGGTCCTATTGGCTTATGCCAGCTACAACAAATTCCATAACAACTGCTACCAGTGAGTTCTACCTTATCCTGTACATAAAACTGAGTTTTTAAAAAAGTTAACTGTGGGTATTTACAAAAAAAGAAACACCATGCTGGTGAAAGACACTGAATTGGCAGACAAATCAAACAGAACAAAAGTCCTTATAAAAAAAAATCTGCAATCAAAAACATTTACTTTGCTGTGAAGAGAGGTAATCTCTACCAGTTACAGCAAAGATTTAAGATGTGGAAACCTGCCACAACAAGATGAATTAAACCCCTGCCAAATAATCACATCATAATTATTTAATCTTAGCAGTCAGGAAATAATTTTAGAGACTTAACCCAAAAGGTGATTTATATTTGTTGTCTTAAAAAAATAATTCATAACTTGTAATATAGTATTCTCAATTCCTTTCAATTCCTATAGTTATTGCTATTATTTAAAACATCAGTATGCATTCAGCATTCAGTCCAGTGTCAGACTAATGTTACAGCATCTATTTGAAGTCGAAGAAGAAAAAGTAGTTATTTTTATTATTTCTTTCCAATCAGCAGCTTGTTCTTTCCACTGTATCACCCTAGTCTTTGTAGGTGTCCATCCAGATCGGCAACCTACTCCATCTGGTAGTCAACTGTCCTTTTTGGCAGATACTGATTCCCTCATATGAGTTAGGTCTTCTGTTGCAGAGATGCTCTGGTTACCAGCACCGTGAACTGTCTGACTAGCTTTGTGTCTGGATTCGTCATTTTCACTGTGCTGGGCTACATGGCGGAGATGAGGAACGAAGATGTATCAGAAGTTGCCAAAGACACTGGTAGGCTCACTTCTTGTACACATCTCACTAGCTGCTTCTGAGATAGACTATATCTGTATGTTATCTTCAGGATTGATAACAGCCTGAGTTGGGAAAAATATTGAGTATGTTATAAATGTACAGTACAGCTAGAGAATTATTCCATAAAGACAGCACACAGAAGTCAGTGCATGCAGCTTCACAGATGTTGTGGTAACTGCACGCTGCAAATAGCCTGGGGGGAGAAGTTTTCACCTGAAAGACAACATGGTCCAATGCTACAGCCTGTCCTCACAGCACTACGGTGCTAACAGTTATCCCTAATTCTCTGTTCTGATACCAGGACCCAGCCTGCTCTTCATTACCTATGCTGAGGCCATTGCAAACATGCCTGCTTCCACCTTCTTTGCCATTATCTTCTTCCTGATGTTGCTCACACTGGGATTAGACAGCACGGTGAGTAGACAGTGCGCGAGAGAGCGGCAGGATCGGGTGTTTGGTGTGTGGCCTTACCCCCGCAAACATCAGAAGGACAGAATTACAAATCACTGTCACTCAAGGGTTTAAAGCTGGATTGGCTCTGTGAGTCTTCTCTAAGACAGCAACTACTCCTCAGACCTTAATAGGCCTAGATAAAATTAAATGATTTGTCAGTGTCACCCTGTGACGATTTGTATCAGATCTGGAAACACAACCAAAGCACTTTGATTCATAAACTTCCTTCCAAGCTCCTTCTCTCTTCTAAACTTTACAAAGAAATTATTAAATTTTGGAATTTTTTTCACACTAATGGGATTTAAAAGGTGGGAACTGGAGGTGGCCAAAATGTTCAGGATGAAAAAAGGAGATGCTCTCAAAACTTGCCGTGTGAGCCGCTTTATTACAGCCTGAGAAGCGGCTCCTGCCAGGATGGCTGAACTCAGGTCATTTCATGACCTTGGTTCTCCTGAGCCACCTAGCACTGGATTGGAATGCTTCTCTGGATGACAGGCACTTCCTACAGAAACATGAAGACTAAATCCCCACCTTGAAGACTTTAAAAGCTCTCAGGACAGACTGTCTAAAGAACAGTTGCACCAACTCTACAGGCAGAATAAAGCACCAGCGTTTTAGTGCTTTAAAACTCCTTTAAGCATTGAAATCCACTTTAAAGCAGGTAAAACTGCCCTCTATTTGCCAGTGATTTTTCCATGCTTTTCAGTTTGCAGGACTAGAGGGAGTGATTACTGGAGTACTGGATGAATTCCCACACTTCTGGAGCAAACGCAGGGAATTGTTTGTCCTTGGCCTGATCATCATTTGCTTTTTGGGTTCATTAGCAACTCTGACATTTGTAAGTATTTTACCCATCCCTCAGCTTTTCTTAAGGGCAGCTTCCTGCAAATGACATAATGGAGAGGGTTTCTGAAGAGAGTTTCAAGAAATCAGACTAAATCTCCAGCCTGTTTTCTTTAGGCACTAGAAATCTGTAATTAGAATGAGCATGAACAGTGTCTCTCACAAGGAAATGCCTTGCAAAATGATCCTATTGCAATTCAGCACAACTCTGATGTGCTACACATCATAGATGATGCAGCCAAAGTCCCAAATGCTGAATCAACAAGCAGACAACCTTTCACATTTTCTATGTGATTTACTCTTGTTCTTTAAACAAATTTATTTTTAATTAAAATAAGAATGATAAAAAATTAGTGGCTAGAAAAGGTTGTCATTGATTCCCGCTGTTCTCCAAACATTTCCAGCAATTAATTTTCTGGATCTTCCTCATCAAATAGGCCAGAAATCAAGCTCAACAAAGTCTCTGTGGAGCTTGTGGCATTTTATTTTTGCAACTAGCAACTTTTGGGCTAATAAATGTGATGATCATAAGGGACAAGGAAAAAATACTTGACTTTCCTGTCCCATTTTACTCCAGTCACTCATTTATGTACAGCTTCCTTCTCATGTAAAGCATTTGCTGTAAAAGGAGACTTAGTTCCTCTCCAAGACACAATGCTCTCCTCCTTTGTGACTGCAGATCCCAAATGGAAAGAAAGCAAAGTAACACCTTATTTATTTCCTAGCCAGTAAGTAGGAGGAAGATGATGCCATCANTCAGCCTGTCCTCGTAGGAAAGGTGCTCCAGCCCCTTTATCATCTTTGTGGCCTCCTCTGGACCCTCTCCAACTGGTCCATGTGCTTCTTATGTTGGGAAAAACATGCAAAAAGCTGTCCCATCAAATTGATTTGTTCATTAGAGTCCAGTAGATTCCACTCCAACTGGTCCATGTCCTTCTTATGTTGGGAAAAACATGCAAAAAGCTGTCCCATCAAACTGATTTGTTCATTAGAATCCAGCAGATTCCACATTAGTTTTGCTGTGTGGCAGCTCCACTGGTGAAATACTCCCTGTTCACAGGGAGTGAGCAGATAAGCAGCAAGCTCCAGGATTTCACTGGCAGGAACAGCCACGGGGCGACAGAACTGAGTTACCCATCTGTGAACGATCTACTCCAGATGAAGGCAGTAATAAACAAACAGGAGCATGACAGGATCTCTGGTTCACTGACAATGTGATCTCCTTCCCAGGGAGGTGCATATGTGGTAAAGCTGTTTGAAGAATACGCCACGGGCCCAGCTGTCCTAACGGTCGTGTTTCTGGAAGCCGTTGCCGTGGCCTGGTTCTACGGTACGTCTGCTGCCACGCTGACAAACAATGCTGACCAAAACTTGTCTTTCCAGAAAAAAAAGTTTACCAAAGCTTTTCATAAACCCACTGATCACCAAATCTGTGAGAATTACTATTAGTTGTTCTTTGACAGATGTACCATTGATATGTAGAAGTAACAAAAGCTGTAACTTGTGGTAATTCAGCATGTAATATAATCAAGTTATAGGAACAAAACAGCTTTTCACAAAGGATACTGAATTTATATAAAATGCTGTGCAGCTACTTATGAACAACTTGTATCTGCTGTCACCACTCTCCTCCCTCTTGTCTCCACAGGTATCACCCAGTTTTGCAATGATGTGAAAGAAATGCTGGGCTTTACCCCAGGCTGGTACTGGCGGGTCTGTTGGGTAGCAATTAGTCCCATCTTCCTCCTGGTGAGTTTTCTTTACAGCTTTTTCTTTCCAGCACAAGAAAACATCCACTGTACAATTCAGTTCCTTGGACTTCTAAAAGCTTAATGACAGAATTTACTTGTAAAGGTCTTTAGTAACCATTGTTGTTAAAGCAAAAAGGCTCAATTAGCGAAAAATCCAACACAAAGCTGCAAGGTCTTGTTACTAAATCATTATTTTAAGGATTTCTGTAGAAGAACTAGGTAAGTCAGACTTGGTTCTGAGCAACTTCCCTCTGCTGAACAAAGTTATTTATTTTGTTGCTTTACATTTACCTCAGCAAAATGAAGTAATAAAAGATGATGAAACATACTGTCTGGGGAGGAAAACCAAGACAGGTAAATGTCCTGACTCCACAACCGCTGACTGACAACTTTAGAATATTCCATGTGTAAAATTCAAAGCAGTTAAATTGAACTGTTAAATATCTATAATCCCAAAGTGGAAATCCTGTCCCAGTGTTTGACTTGGCAGTGGTATTGACAACATTTTAACATAAAGTGTTCATTTCCTGATCCAAAACTAGTTCAGACTATCTTTTATTGTTACTATCCTTAATGGGAGCAGAGCAGGTCAAGATGGGAGTTTATGAGGCACAGAATGTAGATTTAAGACCTAAAGAGTGAATTGAAAACACTGTGATGATCAGTGCATGATTAATGGATTTTCTGTGTATTGCTCCCAGAAAAAAAAAGAAGGGAAGAAAAGGCTATGAATAAAAAGTGTAATGCCACAAATATTTTTTACTTTACTGTCCTCTTTGTGATTCAAACCCAGTACAATAAACAGACAGGAATTCAGCTCTGTTGATGTGGTCACTAGGCAGAGCTATTTGTATTTTCTGTGGAAACTAAACTAAGGAAAGCCCAGAAGGTAGTATGCTATTTGTGTATGGAAGTTCTGCTGGTACTACTGACCTTCTGATGATGTTCTGGAAAAAACAATCAGGAGCCTTCCAAGGACAGTCACAAATATCATTCCTGTGATATTCAGCTAAAAGTACTTCTTGTTTTGTAAGAACTAAAATGCTATGGGAAAGTATCACAGAAGAGATATTGTAGAAAATAAGTAACAGTGAAAAATAAGGAATCTGTATAGCTTCTCACAGAGAAAACAGAAAGCTGATGTGATTCCCAAAGGTAAATACTTTAACAGTATTTGAAAAGGGTCTAAAACCCAATAAACAACAGCAGAAACCACCACACTCCTGGCTGTGAGTTAAATGCAGATGAAGTAGAATTGACACTGATCATGATTAAATATGGGACAAGTAGCTAAAAGTGTACATTTCCCAGTTCTGGTGGCTTAAAATAAAGGTGATGCCTGTCTGGAAGGAGTGCTTTAGCTGGAATCGAGTTACAGGGCTCAATACAAGGGTGACTGGATAAAATTCTGCACACTGTATCGATCAATCGATCTGATTTTGTCTATCTCACTTTTTTTTTCCTTTCCTTTAAATGTACAAGTGTGGTCCTAAATTTTCTTTCTAACGTTTCTTAGGCAAGAAAATCCACTATTTTTATTTAATTTTTTATGTATGTTTATGAAAAGGGCAGCTTACCAAATTCCTTTCAGTTACTGGCTTCGGGCTAGCCCCCAAAGTACCTTGTAACCTTCCTGAAAAGTCTGGATATCCAGAACTGGTTTGGGGGATTCTTTAGCTTTTCTTTTTAGAATCCATACTAATGTAATTAAGGTTTTTTTTTAAGTGTCAACATATACTTAATCATTCTTGAGCCCTACTCATATTAGATGCTGGGACACAGAATTCCCTAAAGTAAGTATGTGTGGTCATTCATACTTTCCTCTTTTTCTTTTTCAGTTTGTTACTTGCAGCTTTCTGTCCAACCCCCCTGAGCTACGGCTTTTTGATTACAATTATCCCTACTGGACCACAGTAGTGGGCTACTGCATAGGAACCTCTTCTGTCATCTGCATTCCAATCTACATGGTTTATCGGTTGATCATCACTCCAGGAACACTTAAGGAGGTATTCATGATGCTCTGTTGCTTCTGTTTGACTGTTAGGGAGGAGGTGATTCCTATAAATATTATGAGTGGATTTTTCCAAGGTCCTATGGCCTGGGACTTGTGAATTACTGCTGCTCTGTTCCTAGCCAGCTGAGAGCTAATTGTCTTCTGCCTACTCTGAGTGACTGACAGATCTCCCCAGGCATTAGTGAGGCCACTGACATAGTCATGTAAAATATTAAATCAAGTAATTTTTTTAAGCTCTGGTGAACTGGAGGTTTTTCTTAGAAATCATGCAGGGGATGGTATCATATAAAAGAGGCAGCAAAAGATTGGTTCCCTCAGGTCTATCTGTAAGAACAAGTTTCTTTTTATCTCCCACACTTATTAAGATTTTTCTGCCATGAATCTGTGGCAGCAGGTGATGACATTTTGGGGATTTCTTGTAAATACCTATTCAGAAAGAATATGTTCAGTTGGCTCAGGATATCCCAGTAAACTACGAAGTCCTACAGCATTAATGCAGCATCTGTCAAACTTGGATTCACTTTATCTGTTGCAAATAATTAAAAAATAATGCTGTGCACATCTATAGCAGCTATTGTCTTCATAGTGCTAACAGAAGCCTGAAACAGAATCCTTGTGGCTGGTTCAAGGTTCAAGAGGTAGAACCCAAACAGAGTAATATTTTAATTGTATCTCTTTCCAACTGGCTGTTATAATCCTTAAAACTAATTGGTTGTTTTCTTTCCAACAGCGGATTCTGAAAAGCATCACTCCAGAAACAGCTACAGAAATCCCATTTGGAGACATCCGCATGAACGCAGTATAGGCCAACCTGTTCTCTGGGGGAAGAGAGGTGGGAGCCCACATTTAACTTCCCCCCTACCCTCCCACTCCAAAGAATTCCACTTCCAGCCGAGACAACACACGGAGGAGTTTTCTGTGGAGGTTGCAACACTGACAACGGGCATTTGGAAACACGATGCCTCCAGCACATTAATCCAAGCAATTCCATGAAATCTACTGTGCAATTCTAAGCAGACTGAACTGCCTGAGAACTAACTCATTCTGGAAACACCAGGATGTCTGTGTGCATGAGAATACCACTACTCCACACGAGGGCACAGGGGCTCTCTGAAAGCGTGTGTGACTGCGTGAGCCACCGCAGGACGAGTATCGGCGCGTAGGATTAGGTGTAGATCCCAAGTCTGTGGCAGTGCTCCTGTATCTTCCTCAATGTGATCGTTCGTACTGGGCAATGTTGTATTCGCTTCTAAGGTTCTAATTGCTTAAACTACATTGAAACATACAAAAATATTTCTGATAGCCATACATTACTCAAGAAACACGGGGTTTTATAAGCTAGAAAATAAAACAGCCAGTTCTCCAATCCCTCAGAGTGCAGAGGAGCAGGAGAAGAAGAGGAAACAAGCCTGTGCAGCAGCACTGTATACAGCTCTGCATACATTAGCACACACTGGGTAGCATTTCCTGCATTTTGTAGATGGTAACAGTTCTGTTGAGTAACAAATACTACAAAAGCATTTTTGGTAATGTTGTAGGCTTTACTTTCCTGTAGTCCCACTGAAGCCACAAAGACTCATCACGGTTTGACAAGGTCTTTTGTTGCTAGCACTTACTATACTGTTTTCATAACCCCATCCATTACCCACAATGTCCTGACAGGCCTAACACACCCAAAGAAACTACAGAACATCAACAATATTTTTTCTATTTTTTTTTTTTTTTAGATCTGATGCCAAAAAGTACAATCTGCTTCTCTGCTTTGGTTTGTGGAGTTCAGGTTTTAGGTTTTTTTAAAATTTAATTTCACACCTAGAATTTACTGGAGCCAGTGGCTTTTTCTATTCCTTCCTAGTATGGAACAAAAGTTTAGAATGAGTCTTTTGTCTGGCTGAAAAAAGTACATTTAGTGAACTACAAAAACCTACTTTGGGATTTATTAGCTCATATGCTAATGTGAACTCATTTGGTTTTCACCCTGAAGAAGAGGAGGGAGTTTTAATTTTTTCCAACAAGACATGGAGTTCAGCAGGATTGAGTTTCATCAGAAGTATTTATAATAAATGTTGAGGCACTGATATGCAAATTAACCATCATACATATACTAACCTCTTTATATTATATGCACACACACGTTCTCCAGATGTAACTGCCCTTCAGCCTGACTGCAGTTGCCAAGTCAGCCAGAGGACAATAGTTTTGCTGCAGTTACATGAAGTTTAGGTAAACCTAAGTAGTCATTTATGTAAAAACTTGCATTGTATTTTTACTCTACCTAATAGATTAAAACAAAAGTAAATAAAGTGGAGGATAAAAGTCTCTTTTGTATCTCATGATCAACTTAGGTAATGTACTGCTAAAAAAACCCAGGTGTTATATATGTATATATATGCATTCATAGCAGCAGGCATTAATCTATCAAAGAGTTTACACTGGTACAAAGGATTTACCATATCAGAGGAAAGCAGAGATGGTGTGTTTGCCTTGAAAACATTTTCATTGTTTCCATCAAGGTTTTTCTCCCCCGAGCATGCAGGCACCTCCCAGAAGGCCTCTTACACTATTTACTTGAGTTCACTTAAGTTTGAAGCCCAGCTTCCAAAAAGGAAATAAAGGGACAAGGACTGTTCTTTTGGAATTACAAAAGACTCCTAACCTATTTTTAAATTAAAAGGGAACATCTTCTTTTATTGCCACCAGAAAAAAACAACCCATAATAAATCTGTCTTAACTGGAGAGGTACTCCAAAGAAATAGTTTTGTAGCTCAGACTTTAAGTATATTGTAAAACTACTTCTAAATCTGGCTTCTGTGAGGAAAAGAGGAAGAGTCTGTGAATTTTTAATACTGGAAAGCCCTTTAGTGACTTAAGTTACATTCAGAAAATTAGTCATTGTTTTTTTAGAAATGAAAATGTTCTGTTATGAATTCATTAACTGAAAAATAGATATGTATGGTATGTCAATGTGAGATGAGCAAGATCCTCGGATGTATCCAATATCATGTGTGGGAAATAAAGGAAAAATTCTACCCGGCTTCTCCATTCTTCAGCCTAATGCCAGGTATTTCTCCTCCACACAGGATAAGTATCCACACAGATTAATCTTACAAATGGATTGTAGATTTGCCAGAGCTGACACTATTTCCAGCCAGGCTCATTAAAATAATACAACAAACCCAACCCACTCCCCTGCCCTGAAACAACCCTAAACTTACAAATGTGGTCATTTACATACACCCACTTGCAAATGCATCCTTAAACAGACATTCTGCTGCCTTGTGTTAGGAAGAGTAAAGGTGGGGACAGAAAAGGTTGATTTGAATATGAGCATTCTCTGCATCAAAGCCATCTTTCAGCCCTTGCAAGCAAAATGAAACTGGAATAATTTGCAAAGTAATAATTTCAGGAACCCTGCTATTTAGTGTGTACTACTGACATAAGTCTTTTGCAACAGCATTTGAATGGCAAAAGATGCATCTTTAGTTTCTATTAAGACACTAATATATGACAGACATTTTCTCTGTGGGTGATTTTAGCACAGAATGCTGAGCAGCTTCCCACTAAATGCCACTGTTTTCTAGTACATTAAAACTCAGCCAAGAAGTCCTGATACTACTACAAGCCCTGCAACAGTCACAGGGTGAGGTTTCTCTGAGTTTCTCAGTTGAAAAGTGAGAATAACGGACTCTGAGTACTGATGCACTGAGAGGGTGAAAATAGTTAACATTATCTGAAGATATAAAAAGTAATGCAGACATGGAAAGCCACAGGGAAAATATTTTTACACACACAGAGTCCAGAAGATGATTTGTGAGAAATCTTTGCTCTCTGTTCACAAGAATCATCCTGTCTGAGGTCTTTATGGGAGCAGGGGGCAAGGAAGTGAATTAAAAATGCTTTTCTTTTTCTGAATAATACAAAGATAAAATACATCTATGTTTTCATCCCTGAAGTAGTAAGGCAGTTTAGGGTTTTTTTTTTGTGTGTGTATGTAATATGGCATACTGGTGCCAGTTTTCTAAGTCTTATGATAAATTCATATTTTAGTATATATTTTTAGCTGAATGGTTGAAATAGCAAAATTTATTTAATTTCTTTTTATCTCTAAAAATGTTTTTTCTTCCTTTTACACACTCATCTGAAGACATTTAGAGTAATCAATATTTATCAGGTAGCTCAACTTTAAACATTGTTTTTGTACAAAACCTAGCTACACTGACACCAAACAGGCTGCACTGCAATTAAAAGTGTTTTGAGGCAAATTCCTTTTCTTCAGCTCACCTTCTCTTCCCTATCACACAAGTATGTCCTGCCCTCTATTCCAAACAGTGAAAAGAATTTATGAAACTCTTAAATTAGGACCATGTTTGCCTTTTTAGCCAAGTTTTAGCTGTACAGAACTAAGTATTCCCTCCAACTTGTACATGATGCACCTATATTAATTTATGCAGCTGTTTAGTTACAAGTGTTGCAAGCTGACTGTAAGTCATCAGTATGTGCCTTGTACTGTAAACTGTTATTGTAATAAATTTAATATTCATAATCCAGAGGTAGGTGTCTCTTGTGCCTCTCTTTTATGGGAAGAGAAAAGGTGAAACTATACCAACAAAAAACAGAGTATCTCACCCCATTTACTGTACCAAAAGGCCTCCTTGACACGAAGCAGATTTCTTTTTGTGTTTGAACCTGGCCCCGCTGCTAAAGGCTCTTTCATTCTATTCCAACAGAACAGCTAAACCAAACTGATCCACACTTGGAGTAAGTGCCTAGCTACTAATTAGTTTATATACAAAAACTCATTCCATTCCAAGTGTTTGTAATCTGGCAGGCTTACCACTTGATTCTGTCTCATTATTAAGTCTGCAGAACAAAATATTAGAGAAACGCCAATCTCAAAACCTTTTTAACATTAACTCACCGTAGCATAAAAGTGATAAATTTACTACAAAACAAAGTGAAAGAAACCACTATGAAAAGTTTTGAAAATGCATCTTAAAAACAGCAACCATTGTCAAGTATCCTCCTTATCACATTGCAGTTGTGAGATAGCTTTAGTTTTGATTATGAACCTTTCACAGAGTGACAAACCTAGAAGATCTCCTCCAGGAGAAGCAGGTAGAACTGTTCCACATGAAAAGACAACTCAAGTATCTTATTTCACACAAAACTGATGCAGTAAAACACCACAAGCATTAAAAAGACCCATGCATTAGATGCAGTATGTATCTTACACTTTATTTAAGTGTTTCTGTACATCAGGTCCCCAAAACTAAAGCCCACACATAAATATAAAATTCATATGTCAATATGCATTTAGCTTACAAAACACCATACTAGAACAGAAGTCTCCTAGATTGTTATTCAGGGTTTTTTTCTGGTTGTCCCCACTTATACAGGTATTCTCATCTTATGTTGTTTAAGACCCTGAGGTGTGTACCTAGGAGAAGGTACTGGAGGCCAGGGTGCACAGAGTCAGTACTGAATACAAATTCAGTATCTCTCCTGTATAAACAGGCTAAGGGTGTATATCAAATGATCCATTAATCCATTTCAAAGGTTGTTCTTCTAGTATGGCACAAACAATTCCTTAAACGAAAACCAGGAATAAGCTTCTACTTCTGTACAAGAGTCCATGCAGCACTGCCTTCTCTTCATGGGTGACCAGGTGTTTCTGCCTCACAAGGACACTAATCTTCGTCCTTCTCGATGTAGGACTTGGCGCTGGCACGCGCCATCTGCCGTGCCAGGTAGCGGTCCCTCGCCGACAGCACCGTCTCCTCATTGCTGCGTTTGGCAAACTTGCTCATGCTCTCCGAGGGCTTCTGCTCTTGCTCCTTCTCCTCTGCCTCCCCTGCTCCAGCTTTCTGCTTCTGCTCAGGCAAACTGACAGAGCTGGATCTTCCCTTCTCATCCACCTCTCTCTCTTTTCCCTTTCTTTCTTTGTCCAGATCGGTCTCTCCATCTTTTTCTGAAGAGGTAGGAGCACTTTCTCGCCTCTCTCTGTGTTTCTTTTCATCACTAACGTATTTCTCTCTCCTCTCCTTCACATGATCTTCCTTCTCTTTGCATTTCTCTCCTCTCTCCTTCTCTCTGTCATTATATCTATCTTTACTATTTCTTACTCTTTCCCTCTCTCGTTCCCTTTCTGAGCCCTTCTCTTCTCTCTCCCTTCCCTTCCTCCATTCTCTGCCATGTCCTTCCCTCTCTCTTCTGTCCTTCCCCCTCTGTTTATCATCCTGCTCTTCCCTCCTTCTGTAGTTATCCTTAGTAGTGTGATTCCCATGTCTGTGTCGCTCTTCCTTTTCCCTATGGTGATCCTTTTCATGGGTCCTAACTCTCTCATAATCCTTTTCCCTGTAATGTTCATCATTTCCCCTTCTGCTTGGTCTGCTGTCTCCCCTCTTGGTATGTTGATTTGTTTGGGCTTTTGTTTGCAGCTCTTCCTCCACACTGGATGAGCTTGGTGACCTGGAATGCCTCTGGTTCTTGGGAAGTTTAGCCTCCTCTTCACTGCTCACAGAGCTGTTTCTCCTTCTCTTCATTTTCAAATTTACTTTGCTATTTTTGTGTCTCTTATCCTCATCACTACTGTCAGTCCCCAAGTCAGTATCAGCATCTGGATTATTCTCTTTCTTACCAGAGGGCTTCAGGATTTGACTTTCATTTGGGCATTTGTTCCTTTGGTTGGATTCTTCGTAACAACTGTCAGATTTTTCTTCCTTTATCCTACATTTTTTATGTTAAAAAAGAAAAAACAACATTACACAGCCTGAAATCTCAGACTTTTCTACAAACTGACTTCTGGTCAGGACTTAAAAAGAAGCTGCTGAAATTTTTAAAAAAGCAAATTATCTGTGGCTCAGGTTCCAGGAATCCAGCATAAAGGCTTTCTATTAAGTATCTGCATCTGCTGATTTCAATTTAGTATCTGCATCTGCTGCACTGGTGAACGTGAGCTGATGAATTTATTTTAGATAATGAAGTTTAGATATTTTTCTATGGATAAGTATCTGTAGATTTGTATCCCTGTGTAAGCTTTTTGGAAAGCTACACATTCTTTCCTAAGTGTTTATTCCTCTATACAGGACAAATAATTATCCAGAGCAGCAGCAGGTTGTATGGTTTTTTGACAGAGGCAGGAAGGCAGCTTCCATTAGTAGCAGCAGGTTTTTCAATCCAGTATTTCTGAAGATCTCACTGTGGTGGCTCATTAGAAATTAGTATCTTTGAACAGCTCATAGGTCCTTCAAATCAAAAAGCTGAAGAGGACCAGTCTGGGCAGTGCACAGAGAGGTTATGCTTTGTTATTCTTTTCTGACTGATAAGGATACACATGTTTACTCACACAAGCCACATGTCTCTTCCTTTTAATCACAGAGCTACAGTAACAGTCTGTCATAAACACTTATGAATCAGCACATCCTCTAGATAGACTATTTGATGCACCCTTGAAATCATGGTTGGTTTTCTCCTGAATTCATTTTTATACAACTCACAAGAGGAACACTTCCTTAATTCACAAGATTAAGAAATCATCATTTCAAATGATCTCTACACAGTACAAAACTGCATCTTGCTGAAGACACTCTGAAAGAAGAGCAACCAAGGGGGCTGACCACTACCACTTCTGTTTTCACAGAAATGCAGCTGAGTAACTTAGGATTTCATCAATAAAAAGAAGAAACTGTAACATACAAAATTCATTTAACCACTTCAGCAGCAATCTTTGTGCAGCACTGAAACCAAGCAGGTATGTCTCGATTGCAAAAGCCTCAGACTGGATGTTTTTCCAAACACTAAAACTTCAAGTCTCAAATGACAAAACTGTGGCCTCAAATTTCTCATTTTCTGCTTAAATTCAGGAAGCTGTTGTGTTTTTCTTCCAGTCAGTAATTTGTACTTGCTCTTCCTTTGCACTATTTTCCCTATTTGTTTCCAATAAGGTGGCACATCCTTATACTAAAGATACAACCAAGAATTCTCTTATTTCAGGCAGCTGAGGAACTCCACTGTGATCACATCCTTCATTTAAACTGAGAATTTACTTTCTAACAATCCAATCTCAGCTCTAGATAATCTCTTGATGAAAGCTGCCTTTTCTTTGTGATGGCAAGCACTTAACTAGTGACATCCAGGTTCAAGGCCTATCTCAAGTATGAATTAACCAATATTAATTGTTTCAAATGACAAGCTGTTGCTGTGTAGCTGTTGTTCCCCTTCACCATATTTATCCACAGGGCAGATTTTCACCATCTCAGCTACGTAAATAATTCAGCCTTATCTCACTACTTTGCTTTAGACTCTGCATATATTAAGATTTTAAAATATTCCCACTGGATTTCCTATAGAATTTGATTAATTTCCTTTTACCATAGCATCAAAACCCAATTAATTTATTTTTTAGGAACCTGAGAATGTGGAGTAAGTACACAGTTAGAGACCCATATTCTGTTCAGGAAGTTTGAATCTCAAAATCATTTGCTATGTCTTCACCTCAATACCCATAATTTTACCCTTTGTTTCCCCCATGATAATAAACATGTAGCTTAGTACAGATTGCTGTATATTGTTATATATGTTAGAATAACAGCAGGAGCATTGCAAGTATGAATGCCTTCTTGATACTTTTCAAACATCCTGCCCTGCTTGTTCCTGTCTTTTAAGCACTCATTAGACATTTTCCATGTAATTCAGTTAATCAGCTGTATAAAATAATCAGCTTACCCTATCAGTGTTTTAGTATTCTCTCATTCTTACAGTGTTCCAGTGAAATCTGGAATTGCTAACAGCCAGAAACTGATCCATATCTGAAAGCCTTCTGGAAGTGTATCCTACCTGGCTTCACGGAAGCTGCATTTAGGCATCTCTTCTTCCCCTACCCTCTGGTTTAAAAGATGTCTGTAAAATCCAGTGAGATCCTTCTGTTTGGTCACATCCAGGTATGCTAGGGGAAAGAAAGGTAGGTTGGTAAAACTGTGCCACAACTTCTAATCAGACACAACTCACAGTTGGTAAAGTTACACCTAGACTGCAATCTCCATCACGGAGGTTTTCAAGCCCAGATAGGCAAAAGTTCAGAGCAACCTGATTTGCCCTCACAGCAGACCTGCTCTGAGCAGGAGGCTGGAACAGATGACCTTCAGAGGTCCACTCCAACCTCATTTATCTTATGATTCAATATCCTGTTCTTTACACCTCTTCCGGCCACACTGTGAAGAATGTCTGAAGTAAGGAACGCGAGCAACGCTGTACCCCCAGCGTACAAGTCATCCTTCAACAACTGACCCTTCCTGAAAAATTAACAGCAGCAACCCAAACAGTACTGACACACAAACAGAGGAGCTTCCTCTGTTCCTTTACTAACAGGTACAAAGGAAAATCACAAAGTGGGATCTGATTCAGCATCTGCCACCTGGTCCTTTTTGATTTTAATTATCTCAAGCCTGACAGAGACCAGATCACAAAGCTGTAAATCAGGAACAAGGTCTTTTTGAGGGGAATTACTTCAGTGTGCATCTCACCTTCAAGAGCTGCCTCTCTTCTTTCTCTTTCCTCCTCCTCAGCCCTTTCTTGCAGCTTCTTCTTATAGGCTGAAGTGACAAAAGCCTCCTTGTGAGCAAACTCTCCTCCTTCCATTTCACGTTCTTTCTGAATTTTTCTTTCCATTCTTTTTTCTTGCTCCTTCTTTCTAATCTCAGCTGCTTTGAGGATATTTTGAATGTATCTGGGCTAAAATGAGAGGGAAGAGAGATATCACACTAAGAGTTAATGGAGGTGGCTAAGAAAACACAAACTGGGTTGATGGAAATGTTGAAGAAAGCTGGAAATGGAAGAAAATTGACAGACTCCAGTCTGTTGCTCCCCTTTAGATCACTCCCATGGCATACTTCTCAATAACCAGAGGTTGCTGTATTCAACCAAAACATTCAGCCCATCTTTTACTAGTATAAATTTGCCCTGAGTGAAATTTTTTTGTTGTTTTCTGTCTTTTAACAGTCTTGCTTTTCTGTTGCTGCAAAGGAGTGGGAAGCTTCCCTTTATACTCACATAATCTGACAACAGCTTTCAAAAGAAACAGAGTAACAAGAAAAATATCACTTGTCAGGATAATTCAGCCCTGGTCTGAAACAAGGCATCAAACTGTGAAAACCAGCTCGTATTTCACCAGTGAAAGTTAATTAATCTTATGACAGTCCTCTGGTAAGCATGCTAGTAAGTGAGGCTGGATGATTTCTGTCAATTGCCTTAATAAACAGTGTTTATTATCAGAAGTAGCACTGTGGCTGGCACCACTGCCTCCTATTCTGTTACCACATTGTAACATTCTCTTCAGATATACCCAGAAAGACATGCTATACATATGTCATAAATGGGGTGGGCCTGAATACCACTGGATCAGGATTCTGATGTATCTAATGAATTAACATTTTTGTCACCTACATCGCCAATTACTACCTTTACTACCTTATGTAACAGGTTCTGAGCACAATACTTCTAAGCCTGAGGAGAAAATCAATTTTTTAAAGGTGAGTAGTCAATCTACCACAGTCATACTAAGCATACAGAGGTAAGACAGACAGCATATAGTTTCAGGTATCAACCTTTTTGTCATCTGTTCCAGATAACATTCTGGTATTACTTTCTTTCTTCTTCTGCTGCATTTCATCATAAATACTGTCATATTCATACACTGTAGCATCTTCCTCCAAAGCCTTTTGAATCTCCAATCTAGTCTAAAAGAAAAAAGGGGAGCAGAAGATACCAAAACAATTAAACACTAATTATTTACTATTTTTAAACATTTTATTCCTATATTGTTATTTAACAGATCTACAGTACAAATATATCCTTTAGAACACTGAGTGTAAATTAGTAACAGTCTGAGATGATGAACAACCACATCCTCACCAGTATTTCCAGCTACAGGAAATATAGGAAGCAAAGCACAATAGTCAAAGCAATACTGTAACTTTCATGCACAAACTATTCCATTAAAAAAAACAGAATTCATTTTAATAAACAGTTAACCACATTTCAATAAATTTTACTGTCTGTTTTCAACTATTATTTATCCCCCTTCCCCAAAGCTCAAAAAAGGTTTGCCACAACATAACTCAGGATATGTTCCTTTATTTCACAGTTCCACCTTCTGTCTGTACAGTCCAGCTGGACTTAAGAACTGTGAAACTGTTCAACTTTTAAAAATCCAAACAGAAAAAATCCTTAAATCAGATCCCTGACAAAAGGAGAGACGAACAGCTACAGGTTTCTCTCAATCACATATTACCTCCTTCAAAGCCCAGCAAAGCATTAAATAAATAACATTTTTCTTCCAGCTATGTCTTTTATTGTTCAGCAACATTTTAAAATGTAGAATTCATGTTTTCTCTGTACAATTTTTGCCACAATTACAGTAAAAGGCTCACTGTTGGTAGTATATCTTAAACATTTAAAAACATGGTACTTCCTAACTTTACATTCCACAAATGAAACAAACTGTGAAATTCTATAAACATCAACACCTTCTACACCACAAAACAACTTCAACTTCTTGTGTATTGAAGTGCTTGCACTATGTTTTAAATTATGACCAGCCCTGTGTTAAACCTCACTCATGCACCTTTCGCTTCTCTGATCACAGAATCACAAAAAGAACAATCTTGCTCAGAAAACTGAAACATCTTTGCTAGAGGAAAGGCTCATTCAGGTCAAGTTTTAAAGAAAGTCTCCTGCTGCCCAAAATCATAAAATTAAATGGATTGTTTCAAAGGATACTTCTAACTGAAGTTGCACAATTACATTTCTGCAATGATTTAATATAAGGGGATGGGTGCAGTAATTTCCTAACGTGCCACATTGTGGAGTCCCAGCCTGACCTTACCTGCTTCATCGCTTGTTTTTTCAGTGCTTCTTTCTGAAGACTTTCACCAACAGATGGCTGTAAGGAAACATTGCAGATACAAAGTTAATTACAGGGACACAGCACATATTATTTTTCTACCATTCTAATGAACAGCTATAACAGTCCCATTACATAAGTCAGTCTCTCACTTCAGTGTTTTTTTCTGTATGCAAGAAAGTTTTCACAAGCCTACAACAAATCAGCCTTTTCCATCAGCTAAATATTGCCTTACTTCAACATATATAATTTTATTGAAATTATGGTAAGTTTAAGAACACTATTTCAAGGATGTGTGTACCTCCAAAGCTGCATAAACAAATCTCTGTACAAGAGATTTGTTTATGCAGCTTTGGAGGTACACACAAATCTCTGTACAAGAAACTCAGAAAGACAGGAGGCCTGGGAAAACTGTTTGGTTGCAACAGCTTCTTCCAACCATGCCAAAACACTGGTAAAAAGACACAGCTCTCCAGTATGGCAAGGTTCAGGTGGATGGTACAAGCTAGTGTACCACAAAGGACAGCCAAAGCCAGTATTGTAACAAATTCCTAAGAGAGGGATGCTTGTAATACATCTACTCATTCCCAAACACTAAAACTTTGCCATTTAAAAAAAAAAAAACAACAAAAAAAACTAACACAGAAACAATACCCCCAAATCAACAGAAATTTAATGTCTCAGGAATTATATTTTTTGTAAATAATGGATGTTTTTGATGATTTATAAATTGTATTTCTAATAGTCTATGAAATAAGATAGGCACTATTCAGAATATACGTACACTTCTTCCAAGATGTAAATGGCAACAGAAATGTAGCTGTCATGAGCATTCTTAATGATAATCCATGATAAAACTGCATTCATAGTAAACCAAGTACCAGAAAGGATATGGCACTTGTTTCAAGTTTGATCTGTATCGTTAGTTCCATATTTTTAGAAATAAGAGTGCTGATGATTTCAACAGCATGTACTTCAAATGTTAATTTAATTTCTCAAAATTAATATGCCAGAAAATAGCAATACTAATCTTCCCTGAAAAAAAGACATATCCACTACTGGAAATGTTTCGTAATCATAATGTCTTTAAAAAAAAACAAACTTTGCTTTTTATTTAGTTTTGTCTTTTAATTAGTGTTGAACTAAACTGTGTATATCTCTTTTTTCAACCAATAGATAATACTGTTTATTAAACAGATTCACTATAAATGACAGGACTCATATCCTTGTTTATGTAATTAAATATCTCTTCATCTTAAAAAGCAGAAACGGGAAGGAAAAGTCCTTCTGCATTTTGGCAGCTTCCCAAGTTTTGCAACTTTGACTAATATGTGCTCTATATCACATTTTAAAAAGACAGATTGTGTAATCAGCTCTTAATAAAATTAAAAAATGGAAAGCAACTAGTAGAGAGCTTGGCAGCATGGACTAGGATCTAAAGTCAAACAGAATTAGCACCACGTAAATCCAAACAGATCCCCTAAGCAACGTGGCTTTTGATTTCACTTGATGTTTAAAATAAGACAATAACAGGCCATGACCCCTCTTTCTTATGTTATTAAAATTTTAAGAGATGTGTCAACAAGGAAGAAAACCAAGTGCTTTTCCACAATTTTCTACATGACAGACAGTAAACAGTCCAGCTATTTTTTCCACTGGTTAATTTCAGAAACACGGAACAAGTTGTGCCACGGGCAGCACAATTAATGGTGTTTCATTGTATGTGGCTTTGTGCCCCCTGTCTCTTTATTCCCCCATCATGCCCCAGACATCCTGCTTGCTTCATCTGGCAGATGTGCAACGCTGTGACCAAAGGCCAGCCCTGCACTGAGCAGTCAACGGCTCTCCCTCAACAGAGGAAGATTAAAATCACAAATTGTCACCTCCGACTGTCCCTTTACCCAGCTGCCAATTCTCATGCAGACCAGAGGGACACGGTGGCTTTGGCACCTCTGCCACCCACAAAGGATGGTAAAGAGTGTTCAATTCTAAAGGATTTTTCTTTGCTATGCAAACCATAAATAATAAAGACTTGCAAGGTTCTGCACAGCTTTAAAATAAACTAATTTAAGAAGCCAGAAAAGTAGTATCTGCGAGGAACACCAAGTAACGAGAAACTCAGCAGAAAGAATGTGCTACAGCAACACTGTCAGTGTTCAGAGGACACACGGTGTCACATCCACTGGCATCCACTGAATTCCACATACTCAGACCATTGCTTGGTCTCCATAAACATGACAGTACTTACTTTCATAATTAACACTACAATTGAAAAAACCTAAGCATATTCAAAATACTCCTTCCTAGCCACCTCCAAGTGAGGGGCTTACAGACATATAAAAATGGGAACTCGGAAAGGCACATGTCCCAACTTTTTCTGCTGCTTAATTGCTATGTGCAGACTTTGTTAAAATCCACCTCTGCATTCAGAGTGTTAAACTTTGTGGGAAACTACAGTAACCAAGGGAAAGCTGGCTGTGCACCTTCATGGAACAACCCTGCATGGATTCAGTTACACCCATCACTAGGAAGCTGCCTCTCTCCCTTTCCCAGCCGCAGAGAAGCGGGTAAGGAAGCAGACCAGGCTTCAGGAAGCTCAGTTTGGCAGCTGTTGCCAACACACTCAGAAACCTTGCAGATTATTTGGACTAGAACTGGATATAGTTTCTTATTTATGTAGCAGGCTGACAGTGGATTGGGATAAGTGGATAGCAGATTATTTAGTTTAAAACAATCTACGAGAATCCTGGCTTCATTCATCTTATTTACCTCTGGCTTTTAAGACTGAAGAGCTGACATTGAGAAATACTTAAAATACTGTACTTAATTTTTATGTCATACACTAAAAAAAAAATGGTTTGAATGAGTCAGTATAAACTTAAAATAAACTACTACTTAAAACTGGCAATTGAATATACACCAGGATTACACACAAGACAGATTTCCTCCTGGCTCTTAGCGAAGAAGAGTTCCCTGCTTGACATATTAAGGGTCATCACTGAAGGCTTCCTTTATTAGACACACTTATGTACTTAAACCATAAGGAATCTCCCCTGCATTATGCCAGAAAGCAAAGGCTTAGTAAATAAAACCCCCAAAATCTGCAGTTACATTGACAGAATAAGCATTATTCCACCAAAATATCTAAAACACTGCTTAGAATGCTTTCCTTGACTGCTTACATGAAATAAATGGATTGATCTACAAAGATTACACAAACACAAAAGTAATATATGATCCCCCTTATTGTACACAGTATTGTAAAGAAGTCCACCTGCTATTTGTTTGTCTAGAGTGGCAGTAAGTTTACAAAAAACAAACACCTTTCCTAATGGTTTATGGTTGACAATTTCCTGTTGTGCTATGAGCTCTGATAGATGAGAACTTCCCGTTCTTTTGTATTGTTTTTACTTATCAACTGCCCATTTATTAAAGGCCCCATAAGCTCAGCAATCTGTCTCATACTTTCTGTTTCCCTGCAGTCAAGCTATTCTTTGGAAGCACAAAGCTTATAGTTTAATATTTTCTGCAAGGAGAAAATGTTTTAACCCTATCCTGTGAAACTATACAGAACCCACACAAATCAAGGAACTCTTGGAAATGAGACTCCCAGCCTACCAGCCCTATGAGCCCATGGAAGATAACTTACACGGAATGGGGGGAGTTATAAAAGAAATCACCCCAATCTACTAACAATTCTCATTGTTCTCTCCCTTTTCTTATCCCCTTCAGATATTTAAAAACTTCTTTCAGGTTCTTAAGTGCTTGTAATACCTTCTTATTTTTATCTTGCAGGTAAGTGCCCCTTGTAAGTTACTTCTTAAATTGTCTTCTATATACATGCCTATATACATATATGCTATATATATGCAAATACAAAGGCAAAAAAAGGACATTCAAACTCCTGACCAATGGTTTTGGTTTGTCTCAGCAATGTTCAAATCAGCACAGAGCATGTAAACAATTTATAGTTCTATACAAAAAGCTTGATTCAAATTTCAAAAGCAAATACTGAAAAAGGAAATTCCAAAGTGACACAATTCTGCCTTTCCATCACAATGTCCCAGTCTTGCCACATCTCTGGTCCCAGGGGCAGTTCCTTGGTTTCCCTCTGCATCACCTGCTTCCTCCTGTCTCACCTAAACCAGGCAGCCAGCTCTCAGCTTCCAGGCCAGACAAACAGAACAGAAGCAGGTTGAGACTATCTTGTCTTTCTCCCCATGGGGGCACTAATGGGGTCTTTATTCTGCAGTTAAGAGATGTCTAGTCTCATCAAATTCTCTTGAAATAGGTCAGTACATTAAAAAGCATACTATGGGCAAATGCTAAGGCAACGAATTGTATACAGCTCTTTTTAGAAAACCCAAAGGAGGACAGCAAATGACTGACCTGAAGGTTTAAAGAATACCTGGGTTCTGTTTACTCTTCTGAGCTGTTGTTCATCTTGCTTGTTCTTGGAAGAAAATGCCAGTTGCTAACGTTGGGTTTTAGAAGTAATTCCTCCTAAATTGCTGTTGTAAATGACAATTCTGTAGCAGAAGGTGCAGCACCATTTAAGCAAAGTCTCAGAAAACAAGTCTGTGACTAGGACCTCTCCCAGCATTGAAGCTGGTTTCTAGAAAGTCACAAACTTTAATCTAAAGCAGAGAATGTCTTTTAAAAAAATGTCACAACTATTTTAATAGATGCTCTAAAAGTATATATATATATGAGATGCCAAATTTGTTTATCCACATTGACTGCCACAAGAATTACCAGACCAATGAATTCTGACATAACAGCTATCATTAACTGGAGTATCTTGTATTAGATGCATAGCCTGTCCCTAAGGAAAGGTGGTTGTGGTTGCTACCAAAACCCCAGGCACAGTACTTATTCCAAGAATGAAAGAAATCAAGAACCAGGAATGTAAAGAAATCATTCTTTAAAACCAGAAAGATGCTTCTGCTCTAATATAACCTGCTGTGAAAGACCCAGCAGGTGGCTTTGCACTTTAACATTGCCCCTCTGAATTCTCTACATCCTGCTTTGCAATAGACACATAAACCAAATGAGCTCTGTTTAAAGTAAAATAAATGTTGAAGTGAAATGAAATGCTTCAGTGATGTCAGGCAGATTACCTATAGTTTGATTTTACTCTCACTACAGCTATTGAATTTTAATGGGAAGCAGAGAAAAATATTTGACCAAAGAGCAGCAGCAGCGTAATTTGGGGCTCTACTGGATCAGCAAGTGAGAGCAGCACAGAGTCAACAGGTCACAAAATGTGAAGGTTACATTTACACTGCACTAGCCAGTCCAAGAGCACTTTACTGTGAAACAGTGAGACACAGACACTTTCAGAGTACAATTCATCTCCTGATTTTAAGTGCCTGCTTTAGAATGGGGTAAGCTGTGCCCCAGAAGTACTGGCATCTCTACTGACTGTACAGGCAGTGTTTCCATGGATCTCAACCCAAGCTGGTGGCCCTATGTGGCTGTCTCTGAAAGGCCGTGTCTCTGCTCGCTGCATTCTCTTATCAGATAAGGTATCTCAGACTGTGAGACCATAAAATTGTTTAGGTGCTTAAGATCTTTGGATTCTTGACTTTTTGGTATCAAAACATCTCAAAATGAGCTACTTACACTCATTTACAGGCAGTGAATTGTTAGGGCCTGCCTTTGGAGAGTATTATTCAACTCCAGCCTGCATGGAGATGATCACTAAATGTACATGAGACTCAAGGAGGGTGGTAGTGGAAAATCCAGACAGGCAACAGATACATCTCAATTCCTACTGTGTACAAGTCATGGCTACTAGTAGAAGATAAGGAGAAAGGACATGAAAAATCATGTACAGAATTAGCTTTCCTTGGCATTCCCTCCCAGCTTCCAGAAACCAGGAGTTGAGGGACTTCCTGGACTGGAGGATGCACCTGGACCATTGTTTAACACAAGAGCATCCCTTAATTTGACTAATCTCTGAATCCATTTATAATTTTGGCCACGTCACAATATCCTGTGGCAATGAATTCCACAATTTAACTATACTTTCTGTATAGGAAAAAAAAAAAGTTCTTTTGTTTAGATCAAACCAGTTACCTGGTAATTCCACAATATAACCTCCTGCTTATATGATGAGAAATGGCAAAACCACATTAGTGCCTCTGAATCATTCTTAGTTTTCATACATCCTCTTGAGTTATTCCTCTCTACTTCCTTCTCCTCAAGAATTTCTAAGAACCTCTTTAGTTCACTTTAGTCTTATTTTGCATGAAAACTGTTGCAGAAACTCTGGTCACCATCAATACTGATTACTTTGCTGATCTCTTTTTAGATCATACTGTTTCTTCTGTCAAGTTTCCAAGTGCATGGAAGGATCTGTAAGCAAACCCAAAAATCTGAGTCTACAACTGGGGACCGTGCTGCTTGTTTTCAGTGTCTCCCCTTGCACCTGGTTAAACACACCATTTATCGTTTAGTCAGTCACTAAAAAAAAAACAACAAATCCAGCTGGAATCTTTACAGAACTACCCACACTGATGTCCCTCCTGAATTCAGCACCTACTTTAGGTCTACATGGTTATTTTTTCAGCTACACTTCAGTTCTGAAAGGCTGGTAAGGTACAGGAATGTATGTCAGGTAATTCTGATAAAATTTCTGTTTCTTTAGTGTATCTGCTGTACCATGCAGATATTTTCAACTAAATCCCAAAGATAAAGTGCAACATGGAACAGTGCACTGGGGATCCTGACAAGCCACCTCTGAAAAGACAATATATTAACAAGGGAACATTTTTTGAGAATGTGGATATATTACAAATAACAGTAAAATTATTTCTAACATATCACAGCTTGTTGCTGTAACAGCTACCCTCTACAACAGGCATTCCTAGGGGTAACAGCCTTCCCTCATCTTGAAGGCAAAGAATTCAGAACTACATTGGCTAGAAGTAACTATAATCACCTGGTTTACTCTCTCCCAGTCAACTCTATTTCAAGAAAATCTCCATCCCAAATGTTCTGTTTCTTATGAACTAACCCAAAGATCATCTTTGCCATCTACTAACATCCATTAGCTACAGGAAAAAAATGCCCTTTCAAATACTTTCAGCAAGGGTATAGGCAAAATCTTAATGAAATATGCATAGTAACATTTTTTTTAAAAAAAGGGAGCAAAATTTGGTATCTAATATATAATCACAGACCAAGTCAGGTGTGCAGATTTCCCAGCACAAACTTTATTAAGAGTTCAGTTAAAAATACATAATCTCCAGACATTTGAGATGTAGTTCTGACCGATAAGGCAGCAGACAGGAAATGAAACCCCTCCCAAATGCTGCTCCTTATCTTGAAAAGCTCTGAAATTATTATTGAACTAATAAAGTAATTTTGCTTTTTTAAAAAAATGATCTTCTTTGATAAAGGCAGTTATAAGATTATTACTTTTTTGCTGGGTATGTATCACAGTGATGAGCATGACAACTTTTAAGAGTTTTTACAGCAGACTGGTACTGAATCTGTCAGCCTTTCTGAGAAAGAGGAAGCAGAGAGCATCATGCATTGTTGTTAGAATTATTAGCATTTGTTACTTTGCTTCAGTTTTTAGATATTAAAAGAAAATAAGAAGTAAAAACAAGAGAGCCCCATACTCAGGAAGGTTCCCAGTCCTACTGTGTGAAGTTTAGTAACAGATTAATTTAAGATTATTCCTGGGATTTGGAAAATATGGGATCAGTCTTTTTATAGAGTGAAAGATGTAGAATGCCAAAGTGACAGGGAAAGTGCTCCTGCCACGAGGATAGTGGATCAAAAATGACCACTCTTAGCTGTATTTCAAGGAACACCTCTCTTAGGAGAGCTGAAGTGGAGGGATGCACCTCCTGAGAGCACCGAGGACAACAGCTCAGTGAGGAGAGAGCTGGAATTTAAGACATGTTCCTGCCCTCTGTGTTTCCTATAAGCTGCACTGAAGCAGTTTCACAACAAGGTCTGAGGGGATATCACAAGGAAGGTTCTAAGCTCTTTGACACCCTCTACAAAGGGAGCTCAGACACCTTCAACAGTAGCATTCTGCAACAGTAGCAGACACACAGAGGCTGAGAATTGCTAGATTCAGGTTTTCCGTGATTGAAAAACAGCAGCTACTGGTTCATTAAAAGAAAAAAAATTACAATGTTTTGATAATATGAATCAAAAAATAAAGATGATTTGATGCTTTATTAGTATTTGGGTTTTTTCAACCTCACAAAATGAAGAGCATCAAGTGAAGCTCTAGAGCAGTAAGAATGTTTCTGTATCACAGAACATTACAAGTTGGAAGGGACCTTGAAAGATCATCTAGTCCAACCCCCCTGACACAGCTGGATCACCTCAATTAGCTCAATTGAATGTCTCCAGAGAAGAAGATTCCACAACCTCTCTGGGCCTGTCCCAGGGGTCTGTCACCCTCATAGTTAAATAGCTTTTCATTACATTCACATGACAAAACAGGTAATGCAGGTTCTGTTTCTAAATTTCAACTTAAATGTTAGAATTCTAGAGTATGGGTGTATATGTATATTTTCTGAGTTTTGTGGAAAAAAACCTAAATATGCACATAAAGACATAATTAAATTATCACAAGTAATTTCAGACCAATAAAACCCGGTATATTCTACAACTATGTCCAGAAAGGTCCATCCATGTGGAGAGTTCATCTCCACAATTCTCAGTTTCTTTTCTTTACCTATAAACTATGAAACTAAAGGTTTAAATCCTTCCAAAAAAAATCTGGTTTAGAAGTTGGGTATCTGTTAAGTATCCAAACCAACCTATATGTCACATCAGTTCCAGGATGCCCCCCTGTACTCACAATCCAGGAGTGTAATTTTAACAGTGGACAGCACCCTCTACAGACAGGTAGAAAGCTAATGTTCTGAAGGTTGTGCTTAAAAAAATTGTAAGGATACCACAGAAAAGAGCACTAACATCCTGCAGTACAGTCATGCATCACAGAGTATCAATAAACTGTGATCATAGAAAAGCTGTGTATTGATCAGTCTGATGTTACAAATACTGCAAATGCTTCCACATCTACAAGTAATTCTCATTACTTACCTTTTTTTGTTTGGTTGGTTGGTTTGTTTTGCTTTGCTTTAGGTATTTCAGGCTGTACAGTTTTGCTTTTGTTTACAGTGAGCACAAGCATCATAAATCAGTTATATCAACTCTGAGTGGAATGAGCAAAAGGATAAAATACACTGAACTACACTTTAAAGTTAGTATTTCAGAAATGACTGACAATTACTACTGTGTTCCTATCTACTGGATTATTTACCATACTATATTTACCATATTTACCAGTGACAGACAACAAATTTCTTTACAAGCTACATACTGTTAACTCTGGCAAACAGGTAACCACACTTGAACTTTTAGAATAGTTGACAGAAAGTAACGATCATCACTTCCATGTAACTTGTACTACAGAAAACACAGATCACACCCAAATCAAACGAATGACACATATCTGAGTGACACTGCCATAAGCTGATGCACACATGAAGGGCTGCAAGCAAGTAATATGCAAAAAAAATGGGCAAATTTCAGAGAAAATCACTGAACTGACCTCTTCATCAGAGTCATCTGCAAACACCGAGAGCTTCTTTGAAGCAAGATTTTTCTGTGGCAATTTTTTGGGCATAATGAGCCCATATCTAGGGGAAAAAAAAAAAGTTACCTTTAATGTTACAACAAAACACACAGCATGTTCCAAAACAAAAATCCATTCACACTTTTAGACACAAAAGATCAACGTCAACATAATGTATTGAGTATAAATCTGAGCAGCATTTGCAGCAGTGTACTCTGCTTGTCAACTTCTCACGTGTTTTTCCATACAAAGTTTTGGCATACAGTGATCTTCCTAAATTATGCCACAAATCCCTCCTGTCCAGAGTTCTCTAGATTTTGGGATTTTTCCTCTCTCAGGGATGTAAGAAGTCACTACTGTTTAACCTCCAGATGTTATGTCTCAGTCTACACTAGCTACTAACAACATTTGCTGGGGCCATAGAAAGTTCACCTATTCTGCATGGCACAATGACTCATTAATGACACACAGCACTGCTGACACTGCCAATCCCTGCACTCAGAAACATTTCCTGTGGCTCCAGTAATGAGGAGTCTCTACACCAGGAACATCTCCCCTCATGTTCCTTTCCCCAAGTCCATCACTGACTAAACAGTTCTTCACAGCATGTGGCATTGAGAACCCTACAATGCACAGGTACTACATTACCACAGTCACTACTTGCTTCCATGTGCTCTGAACCTGCTCCCTCTGACCCAGCAGCTCCCTCTGACCCCGCTGTGGGCAGCCCAGGCACAAACCGCGGCACCTCGGGCGGCTTCAGGGTGATCATGGCACCTGCACGGCGGGTTGTGTGGGAATCCTGAGGAGAGTCTGCGTCACAGAATGACCCTTCAGATCACTGAGTCCAACCATCCCTGTCCTCTCCTAAACTGTCTCCCTGAGCACCTCATCTCCTGATCTGGTAAATCAGGGGTCAACCCTCTCTCTGGGCAGCCTGCTTCACACCTCAAAAGCTCTTTGGGGGAAGAATTTCTCCCTGACATCTCATCTGAACCTGCCCTGGCGCAGCTTGAGGCCATTCCCCTTGTCCCATCACCTGTCACTGAGGAGAAGAGACCATTGCCCACCAATCTCCAACCTCCTCTCAGGTCATTCCAGGCAGGGGTAAGGTCTCAGCCTCCTCTTCTCCAGAGTCAACCCCCCCAGCTCCCTCAGCCGCTTCTCAGAAAGTTTGTTCTCCAGACCCTTCCCCAGCCTGGTTGCTCTCTGGACCTGCTCCAGGACCTCCATGTCCTTCTA
>VXBZ01001748.1:105627-145512 GCA_013399135.1 Heliornis fulica | reverse complement strand
CCGGCCGCGAACGCCGCCAAGTAAAGCCGCCTGCCGTTACCGGGCAGCAGATTCCTCACGGCCGAGTTTCCCCCAGCCGCCCCGGAGACTCCCGCCAGGCCGCCCCACGCTCCCGTTACGCAACAAAAGCAGAAAGCGGGTGGAGAGGGCCCGAGGCGGGGAACGGGGATTTTTAACAGCTCGTTGGCGGGTGGCGAAAGTGCCGATAGATACAGGCAGGGCTGTTGAGGGCGGCCCGAGCCGAGCCAAGCACCTGATAGGGTCCGGCTCACCTGAGCCCGATAGCGGGAGGGGCCGCCGGGTCGCCCTCTCCTCACAGCTGGTGGCTACTGATCGCCCCGGTGAGGGTGTGAGAAGCCACCCTGCCCCCGCCAGTCATCACCTACCAGGAGACGTCGCTTGTTGCCGACTAAAGAAAGAGGAGTTTAATTTCCCAAAATGTTATTAAAAAAAGTGATTCTGCCAAAAGAAGCGTTATTGGAAAGATGAAATCTCTCTGCAGACAGCGCAGTTGGCTGCAATCTCAAGCGTTAACAATAAGAAAGCTCTTTTTGCTACATTCAAAGTGTAGGGCTTTTCCACAACACATTTAGAACTTGACAAAATGCTGATCAATAACCTTCAGTTAAAGTTATTCCCAAGAGGTAATTTAAGGAGAATGAATCTTGGGATTTTTTTTTCTGTATCATGAGCATTGTGGCTTGGTAGGTATAAACTTACCTGCCTCTCTTTTTCTCATCATAATTAACTTTAAAAAACCTGTCTTTAATCACACTTTTCAAGTTTAGCAGAGAGACTAGCAAATTTCCTTTAATGTTTTATTGCTTTTTCTTAATAGTCCCTAACAGGCTTCTACCATCTTAACAACAAATACTTAGTAGCAATGCATTAAAAAGACCGACAACCAGTGAATTTAATAAAAGATATCAAATATCAGAATCATTAAGGTTAGATTAAGGGATTAGAGCTGTAATTGGAGGCACACTAGAACTGGATGCCTGAAGGGGCTAAAACTGGAGCTGTTCCACTTCTCAGGCTCCTGGTGATCTCTGCGAGTGAGAGGCAGGTGTGTACCCAGCTGCATAGGCACTGAGCTGGCACCGAGCTGTGCCACTGCACTGTTGCTCCAGGTATGCCTGAAACAAAGAGATGTAACTCTTTAGTACTTTTATAATTCCCACCCCCCAAGTTTAAGTTTGATTTAAGTCTAAGTTGTCCTTCAAACCTCTTTCACCAAGTGCTAACTACAGAGTCATGCCATTAAAGGTTGCTGTGCTGATGTGTGTTGTTTTGTGCTCTGTTCTGTGTTGTAGCACATGTATGTGGACTACATGGCAATATCCAGCACACACCATGTGTAAACACTGATGGGCATTCTCAAGAGATTACTGTATCTGTGAGATACACCTGTATTCACACCACTGATCTGTCACTACTCAGAGTGAGTTCCATCCTGGGGAACTAACCTTTTGTAGCACATCAGCAGTTTGCTAAAGCTGTATTATTTTAGCTACATCTATGTCCCTAAGTGGAGGGAGACTGGATACTCTAGGCCTGCTTTATTCTTTCCAGTGGATTAATTTAATATATAGGAGTGGAACACATAAGAAGGAACCATGACTGCATTAAATGTTCACTGTTCATCAGTAGGCAGGGTACTGTTGATAAATATGCCAACTAAATTAACAAGTGTTGTTCGCATTTGATTTTTAACAGGCCTCTCAGTCTGGCCTGAGTCATCAAGGGAGAGATTTCAACAAGAACAAGTAATTTCTCTTGCAGAGATATTACAAATAACAATAGCCTCTTGACTGCTCTGGCACCAAAAAAGCTTAAATCCATTAAAGGAGAGAAAGACAGAATGAAAGCCAGCTCCTGTATACAGGCAGTGAGTATATGAAGTACCTGGCAGATGGTGTTTGCAAAGAGGAAGGCTCTCACTGTCCTCCCACGGTAGTGTTGCTGCTTGGAGCTGGGTTAGTCCCTTGGGCAGGGTGGTCTGAGGTAGGCTTACGTGCCAAAAGAACCATCATTCTTAATGTGATTATCTGGGTGTTTGCAATGAGATCATGTGTTTGGGCTTCAAATCTGCTCAGCTCCCCTTTCCTTAAGGCACTGCATTTTGATTCTAAATATAACAGATTGGCTTTTATTGACCAAAAAGGGACTGCAGATATTTAGGACCCCTTATCTGTTGTTTAATCTGTTGTGAAATCAAAGTTAATTTGATTAGAAGAGCCTTAAAAGCACACAGTCAAAGGTTGCCACCAACACTGTTTCATCGCTGAGCTGTGTCTGGTAATCTCACAATTAGCTTATGACATTTACCAGCAATGCAGTCCAGCAGCAACTCTGCTTGAACTTGTACAGATGCAGCAGTTGGATCAAAGCAATAAATCTCCCGAATCAAATTGTCATCAATTTTCTGCAATGCAGAAAACAAAAAGAGTTAGGAGGCAGCAAAGACCTGAATAGAGGGTTACAGAATTAAAGATGGCTAAATCAAGCATATAGAAAATCTGTAGTAATAAATTATTTCACTGCCATTTCACCCTTGGAAAATTCCACTATGTCTTCTTGGGGGAAGAAAGCCAGAAAAAAGGTTTCAACATTTGGAAACCTCACCAGTATACACTGACTCCAGTTCTCAATCTTCTCTGAGCCCTTCCAGTTTGGATGGAAAAGCAATAGCACAGCCCTAAATATGTTATGCACCATTGCTGGAGGTTCTTCATAGCTCTTTATTTCAGCAATGCTCTCAGCATCGAGTTTCTGCACACACTCGCGCAGGTCCTGCAGCATGAACCGGTAGAAGAGAATTCCTGCGTGTCTCAAATTTGCCACATGTTCTGCCTCTGGAATCAAAAGTAAATCTTTCAAGAAACATTTTCTGTTGAGAAACATTTGCTACTCAAGACTTAGGTTATTGTCTGAAAAGCTCAGACCTCTTTACTGGATTTACTGAGATTCTTAATTTCACCCCTAAAAATTCTGTCTTGGCTCTGAATGCCCCATACCCAGTACATAGGTCGGTTCTCTCTCCTCTGAAGATATCTTCAGTATCTCCAAGCAGGCAGCTTGGGCCATCTTCAGCATTTTCTGCAGATCTTTGTGTTCATGAGGTGGTAATTTCTGGTGGTGTCCAATGCTGATATCAAATATCCCAAGAGCTCGGCCTGACAAGTCATGAAGAGGCACTGAAAGGTGGCATTCCCCACAGACAGAAGTGCGAATGACCTGCGAACTGTCTATGCACTTAAACAGGTAATCTCTGAAATGAGAGTAGAGAGTGGAAAATGTATTAGACTTTACCATTCTGGTTTCTTTTGGTAATTTATTTAGCATATTTTAGTAAGATGCCAGTCATCTCTTGTTGTTAAAGCATTGCTAAGTCATTTTTTATTTCCTTTAATTGAAACACGCTTGGCTTTTTAAGTAACATTCAAGCCATGTACAAAAGGGAGCAAATAGCATTGTGGAACACAGTATTGCTTAGCCAAGGCAATTGCTGACAATCATATGAATTTAACCAACTTTGCTTTAAAAACATTTTAGTGTTTATAAGCATGTTGACATTTGTTCTATAGAGTTTTTTAAAAGTAAGAACATCTGCTGGAACAGCAAATGGTGGTTCATCCAACTCTGACAACAAGGATGATCTTGGCAGTGGAAGGAAACAGACAGCTGAAGGAAATGAAACTAATATGGCCAGGAAAAAGGACAGGTTACTCTAAAGAGCAAAATGCTTCACTGTAGGCTCTAATTCTGCAAACCTTTCACACCAGATGTAGAGCTTGCTTGGCAGCTCAGCTGGTAAGCATTAAGTTGGAAGTGAAGTTTTTGCAGGTCTAAACTCAAAGAGAAAATACTCCTTTCCCCTTCATAATTCAGGATCATGTGATATGCACCAGAATCCTTGTTAGCAGAAGAGCTACAGCCAAACACTTGCAGGTGCTGATCCTACCTTGAGAGGTTTTCCTTTCTGAGAAGAACAGGAGAGCTATGAATTTCTTTTTGTCCAGTATTATCTGTAGTAATCACCTTGCGCAGAGTGTAGTCATATGTCTGCCAGAGAGAAGAGAGAGTTAGCTGCATCCACACATGGGATGGCCATTTTGAACCTTGGAGAGGGAGGAAATTTTTGATTCTTAAAGGAAACATTCAAGTGTACATTCAAGTTCAATGGGATGGCTTAAAGACATCTCCCAACAATGCTTGGTTTTATTCCCAGAGTATATTGCTCAAGATTCATGAAGAATGTGCCCCAGACCTCCCTCAGACAGACTATTTAATCCATCTCCAGGCTCCACGCTGAGGCACACCCACAGGCCAAGAAAAGGTTTTCCTTCTTTTTCCCATCCTCTTTGTCATGCCATGTTTGTGTCAGTGTGATTTGACATGTGAAAAGCACAGAAGGGAGCAAATGGCTATCAGGCAGCTAGCAAGGGAACAGTGCAGGGCCTGGAATGACAACAGGAACTTGCCAACATAAACCATGCTTATCAGAGGAAGCAGATGAATTATGGCTGCAGCAGATGTCATATGGACTTTGTGATGACACAGGACCAGTCCTAAATATTGCATACACTTTTCATCTTCTTAACTCACTGCATGAGAAGTGACAAGCTTCCCAGGGCCCTAGTGCTGCTCAACAACTAGAATATCATCTGCAGGGACAGGGGCTGCCTTTACATGCTAGCTAATGGGAAACAGCCACTTTCCAAGTTGTATTTACATCTCAGCTGCTGACATTATTCAGAATGAAGACATATTACATTAGCTGGGACATTCTTTTCTTCCTATAAAATACCATAATTTTGACATGCACAGAATCTCTGAGGTCCCAAACAGCAAAGCTTTAGCAGGGACTTCAGACTTGGCGGATGGATGGATGGATGGATGGATGGATGGATGGATGGATGGATGGATGGATGGGGGCAGGGGTGAGGGGCGGCAGGGGGTGTTGCTATGCAGCTGTGAGCACTGAAGTGGGAGAATATTCCTTTTTCCCATGGAGAAGGGGCTATACTAGAAGTGCTGTTGAGTTGTTTTACATGGGAGGATGAAAAAGAATGAGAAATGTTCTTTACAGAGGGAAACCTCCCTCTGTAGCTTTGTAGCCCTTCTGTTGCTCAGGCAGGCATAGGAACCTCAAGCAGGCTTCAGTTTTTAATGATAAAATCACTGGGAAATTGCAGGACCTGGGACTCTGCAGGTCCTCACTGAAGCAGCCCCTGTCAGTCCCTCACACTTACAGGCCTTCTTGCTGCAGTGATCTGCGTACCTTGTCTTTGCCAGGCTCCACCAGGTACATGATAACAGTGTGGATGCTGGGTGCCCTCAGATACAACCACTCCAGAGCAGTAACAGTCATCTGTAGAATACTTTCCAGTGTGCAGATATGGTGGTAGGCTTTGCTGAATGCATGAGTAACTCCCTGTGAAAGCAGAACCCTCCAAATGAGCCAGACAGTTCCATATCATCTGGGGGAAAGAGCTGGGGAAACTTTTGCGCAGCAAAATGAAACAAAATGGTTGTAACAAGTTACTTCAATCAGCACTTGGAAAACTGAAAAGTGACTGTGAAATGTCTCTTATCAAAGAATGCTCTAAAGCTCCAGAGTATGTGGGTCACAGCCAAGTCCTAAAATAGACAAAGTTGGGTTTTAGTGGAGAGTGCCAGACAGAGTGGAATGTTGGCTTGCTGCGCTCCCTGCTGCCCGCATAGTGCATCCACAACGGGGCTGGTTCAAAAGAGCATCCCAAAGAAACCCGGAGTGCTGGGGCTTATGGTTATTCTATCATGTAAAAAGGAAAGTTTCGTGACATTTTGTGGAAACAAACACAAATACAGGGTCCAGAGCGTCAGGAAGTAAAGCCTACTATCTTTGGGCTTTGCATAAAAGTGCAATTAACTTACTAGTCAGGAGAAGCTTAAATAATTATTGATGAAGTGATAACTGGTACCTGATAATCACTTGCAGATAAGATGCTAATGAGTAAGATATTGATAAAGTGTTTTGCACACACTACTTTCACCATATGCACTAAGAAGGGGTCCACAGTTCTTTTCTTCATTGTACATCTTATGTTTATTCAGAAGCTGCACAGCTTTTTGAAGAGGGATCTAACCTACTGCTCCCTGGTCATACCCACCTGATAGAAACTGATCTCGTGGGTCAGAAAGATGGCTCTCTCACCCTGGTCCCGAAGAGTGTCGAGTCCTAGAATGCCGAAGGCTCTCCAGCGAGCATCGTGCAACGGCAGCACTAGGAGCGAACCTTTTCTCTCCTCCACTGGGCGGTCAGAGTTCCAGAAGTGGATATTTCCGTGGAGCTGAACTCTTGGAACGTGGATTGGCTTTCCCTCTTCTACAACTGCAAAGCTGAATAATAAATTTATGAGGAGGTTTGTTCAAAGTAGTAGAAAACGTTTGGCAAAGTAATAAATACTGCAGCTCTGAGCTCTCCCTGCTTTTTGGCATCAGAGAAGGAAGGTGATCGAACCTTACACTAAACACATCCAGAAATACCACATTTACCACCTGTATCCCAAAGACAATGGTAATAAATAAGGTGCTTTTCATCCTTAGGACATTTTTAAAACATCAACTAATGAGTGTAATGAAAAGAAATACAGAAGCAAGCAGCAGTTACATTTAATGGATTAGAAAACGCAGTATTTAAAGAGACAAATACATCTGGCTCTTGGAAAGGAGAAGTAAAGAGTCATGAAAGCTGTTTATAGTGTAAACACTAGGGAAGAAAAGGCATTGTTCTCAAAAATATTCTGTGGATGTAAACTGGCATAAGGGAATTAATTTTTAAAGAAGAAAATGTAGGCCCAGTGTAGTAGACTTTTGCTGAAGGATGAGATTTATTAGACTGTGAGCTAATCTCCCCAAGGAAAGGAGCAAAATCCCAAACAGAGTGGCTCTAAGTAGACCACTCAAGGTATAAGCACATGTGTACAACAATGAGTCATTCCACAACAGTCCCCAAGGGTATTTCCTCTCCGGAGCACTCTATCAACCTCTGTTTCCAGTGCACCTCAAACACTGCTTGGTCCCCCAACACTCCAAGTATTTTTGAGAAAAAGGAATAGTTATTTGCAGCTTTTCTTACCTTATTCCTTTCATGTCTCTGTGAAGTATCTGGTTCAGAACATATGGAGCATCATCTGTGGTACATGCCACATAGTGCAGGAGAATCTGTCCCCGCTCTGGTGAGAGCTGGTTCTCTTCCAAAAGGGCAATATATGCACTGATCTTCTTGTCATCCCCATGGGCTTCTGCATCCTAGCAACCAAATGTTTCTCATTACATTATGTACATTAGCCACTGGTCATTACATTTATTTCATGTACTTAGCACTTGTCTCATTTCTGCTGAGATGCTGCTCTGGGTCACTGACGTTGTATGTCACACACCAACTGCATGACACGTGTGTCTGTGCTGCGGCTGCGAGGGACCGGAGCGCTCTGTTACAAGCAAAACCACTTGGTATTTTGATTGGCAAGGAAAATGGATTTCTTTTTTGCTGCTGCCAAAGGGGAGCAGTTCATGTAAAAATAATCCCTAATTATAATGTGTGCCTAAGCAAAACTCCCATGGATTTCTTCTCCAAAGGAGATTCCTTTGAAACAGACAAACAAGTGCCAGAGGTGCTATTACAAATCTAGATGACATCATTTTAACACTTCAGTTACCATGTGAGAAGTTTTGATTTGAGGGGGCTTTAGTGGTGAGGACAAACATCTAAAGTTGCAGCTGCAAGTAAGAACGGAACTATTTCCTCTATAAATTGACCATCTTTGTCCAAAACCAAGTCTGGCATGTTTCATTTCAGAAGGTCCAAAACTGGAACTATAGATTTCCAGATTTGATCTGAGTCAGCCCTACAAAAAGGCAGATATAAGTATCCATGAAATGCATTCCACATTGGCAGAGCATGGATGAGAATTCCTGTATTGCAGATCTGGCCTTTCTTTGTGTAACCATTGGCTCTCCAGGCACAGGTACATGTGGAAAAGCACAAGGAAACAGTTTCAGACCAGCTTCCCATGCTACTGTGACTTCTGCTCAAAGGCATCATGGTTTGAAGTCAGTGTCACAATCCCAAGACAATGCATACCTGGGAGAGGGCCTTAAACACTGCTTTGTAAACTGGTTCCATCCTCATTCCACTCATCTCTGCTGCCTGCTGGATATTGTGCAGCCATTTCCTCCTGGTTAAGCTTTGTAGGCACTCCATGGGACTTCGTTCCACATTTCTGGTCAGAAATTCCACCAAGTTATCAATAGCTTCATCCTCATCACCAGTGACCTTGGAAGCAACTAGCTCAAGGAAAGTCTGGAATGCCTTTGGGGACAGCTTCCCCACTCTGCTGAGCTGTGGGTAACAGGAGTAAAGCTGTTTCTTTGCTAGTAGAAGAAACAGAAAATAAGTCAGAGATAGTCTGCTTGAATAAAATGTTCTGCTCTTCTTGTGCAAAACGTGAATTAAGCCCTAAAATGGCTTTGGGTGGAGTGTGCCGGTCCATCATTCTGGGTTTCTTCCAGCTATCTCCATGGGTTTAATCTGTTCAGATGTTACTTACATCAGCGGCCAGTCTCACAGAGGAGTTCAGCCCCTACCCGTTCTTCAAAGACCCGCTGTTCCCCACACCACAGCTCTGGGCTCACGGGGGTGCTCTTGCACAGTCTTTGGACGTTACAAGCAGCTTCCTGGCAGTGGAAACCCGGGATTCACCGGGTGCTCTGCCCAAGCTGTGCTTGCCTGATCATGCTCCTGGAACTGACTCTCCTGAGCACTGCCATGATTAATACTTTCATCGTTATTTTTTTTTCCCGCATACTGATTTCAAATCCTGTTGGACCCGAAGAAGACAGCTATATGTCAAGCTACTAGGCAACTCAGCAAAGATCAATGGGCAGAAGTGTGACTTTGCTGTCAAGCAGGGAGTATTTTGTGATCAATACATAGAGTGAGCTATATGGAACAGTGTAAGAGAAAGTGCTTTGATGGATGATGCATGGGAACAGGCAGGATGCTGCCCTGATTGCCTCCCAGTTGCACCCAAGACACAGATGTTTATGGGAGTGGAGAGCTTCCTCCTTCCCCCCAGGATCAGGAGGCATTTTATCACTGATTTTAGCTATAGAAATAGCAAGTACTAACTGGCTCTAATCATGGTGGAGCTGACTATTAGTGCTGTCTTATCCTGCACATCATCTAAAAAACATTCAGTATTTTTAGATTTAATTCTGATCTTCTGACAGTTGTAGGATAGAGAAATTTCAGATGGTATTAAAGTGTTTGAAGTTACAATTCCTCTTTTCCTTCTTTTTAAAGACAGGGAGGAAGAAAGGAATATACGTGAAGTTGAACATGGCATGATTAGTGTCTTCATTACTGAGCCAGAGTTATTATTCATAATGAATAATTTCCCCCATCATATCTGTAATATTACACATTTTGTCTACAAGGAAAATCAAATATTTCTACCCATTTTCACTCTGCATTTTCACGCAGGAGGAGTGCAAAAGTTGTGAACCCTTGCCCCAAACCAGCTTGTTCCACAATGTCTTTGAAAGATCAGGTTGAAGCTGCTAGAAATAGTTTTATGTTGCTAGTGGGTGGTATTGATGTTGCTACCCTATCCTTCTATGTATTTGTCCTTTAGTTTATGAGCCCTTCATGGAAGGCACTATGTCCTTCCATATTTCTGTAGTGTGCTCTGGCATGCTTTGAATACAAGAGCGCTGTAAACTGCCAATTTCTTCCATGGAGAAAATAAACTGTGGCATGGTGGTGTGCTCCCCACCCCACCAGCTGCCTCAGGTGACCTAAAGAATAGAGAGATTTGGGAAATTGCCAAAATGAGCCATTTTCAGTAACATGTGGCAGAACAAGCAGCATGAAAATATGCGTGGAGATGAATAAACCGGTCCTCTCCACCCAGGTGCACATGCAGACATGTTCTTAATTGCTAATACAGTATTTCAGAGCACCTAATGCCCACATTAATATGTAAGAGGCTGCCAGACAGGTCCAGGTGAACCTGCAGTGCTTCTGCCTGACCCAAGTCTACTCTGTCAAGGGCCAAATTTGCTAAGTCTATTCAGAGAAATGAACAAGAGACTCAAAGTTGCTATCTGAGAGATGTGCAACTGTGTAGATTACTAAAAGCTATTTGAGACCCACAAGGCAAGCTGCAGATAGCACAGTTAAACCAAAAATACCTGGATAACACAGACAGGCTAGACTAAAAGTGCAAAACATCCTCAGGCTTTACTTGTGTTTTTCACGACCTGATCACAACTACATACTGTATGTTACAGCTGAAATACTTTCTCAACACATGAAAATGTCATGAAAGTATTGGGCTACTTCTCTGACCAGGAATCAGTTGCAGAAGAGTCTTGCCCAGGAGAAGGGGATGGAGCTACACGTTAACAGGCAGGTCTGGATAACTGTTCCTTTTCTTTGTATACACCATATACTCATAACTACTTGCAAATCCCCAAAAATTACTCAAGCTTGCCAACAACTTCATTAGCACAGTCTTTGAATGGTTTAAAGCCTGCTGTCTTGACATTGTTCTCAGAGCAGAGCTGTCTCCTTACCCTTCCTCAAGGCCTCTTTTTCCATCCCTTCATTGAATGTGCTTAGAACAGCATCTACCTCTTCCAGGTCCAGAAATCCAGATGCATTGTTGTCCCACTTTTCAAAAAGTGCCTCCAGAAGGAGTTTCCGTTGGGCCAAGCGAGAGACATGGTGAACCTACAACAGAGGAACAGCCTGTCTCAAGTGTCTATACAAATATGGAAAATACAGGATTTCCTCTGGGTTGGGCCAGGTCTCTAGATAAATCATTAAAGCCATGAGATTTTTGGAAACATTAAACATATCCAACAGTTTGGTTTTACCAGGCAGAATCAGCACTGCAGTGGGTTATTTCCTGGTGCTGGATCTAAGGTGAGATCAACTCAGGTAAGCACAAGTTTCACAGTATACAAATGTCTTCCCAGCAAGAAGTAACCACAGCCCTGTTAGTACCACCCAAAGAAGTGACAGTCTGTATTTCCATACATTGCTGTTTTGCTGGTGCTGCCCTGAAGTGCGTGGGCGCCAAGCAAATGCACGTACAATTTGTCCTTTAAACCCTGTCCTTGCAGGGCACACAGTGATAAATGGCTGGAGTGGAATTGTCTCAAAGGCCAAAATACTGGCAGTGTGTGTTGTGTTCAGCATGAGGAGAGCAGAGATGTCAGATCCAATATCTCATCCAAATTAGGTCAGCAGCACAGAGGGAAACTAGAAAGAGGTCTGAGGAAAATGGAGCTGGAGACATTGCTATGGACAGACCCACCACAAGTCATATCTGCACTCTGAAGTGATACGAGGCACCCGGATGCTGTGCGTGAGGACACTGCTGAAAGGGAATATATTTTTTCAACACATGGCAAGAGCACCTTGTAACTTAAACACAAAGAAGCATGTGCACATTTGCACAGTAAAACTAAACATGTTTGTTTTAAAATCCTCCCCTAAAAACCCCAGCCTCTTATGTACATGCCAGTGTGGTAGGTCAGAGATCAGGTTCTTGGCTATTATAAAGATGAATAAGCAGATCGGAATGTTTTGAGTTCTTTCACAATTAACTATCAACCTGCTGTCTCACTGAGTCCAGCTCTAGAACAGACAACCTCTCACAGGATGAGTTTGTCATCACTCCTAGAGCTAAGGGCTAGGGAGGAGGACCCACATGAAAACAAAGGGATAACAGGTCTCTTGAAGAAATGGAGAATGCAAGGCTGCAAGTGAATAGCTCTGCCAGCAAGAGATTAAAAGTTGACTTTGTCAGTGTCTGTAGGCATTTGCTTGTTTGTTTTGTTTGGACATGGGATCAGCAAAACTTATCAATATTTACTTTTTCTAGTTGTTTCATTTTTTCTTCTCCTGTCTGTTTGTATTCCTCTTTGATAAATGCAATAAGCCTCTTCACAGTAGGCAGAGAAACATCTTCGCCAACAAATGTCTCCATGAGCTGTACAAACTGTGGCAGGTCGAGGCAGCTTTCATCAAAGGCACTCCTAGTACCAGAAGCCCAACGGTTCTGAATCTCTGCCATGATGGGATCTAAGTCTGAAAGGCAGAAAGCACAGTGTGTCACAGGGAGCCAAATGCTGCCCTAAATCTGGCCACGTGGCAGATATCAATGCAGTCCTGAATCCTGCACTTCCTATCCTATGGAAGTGTGGATGAATGCAGGCTGACTCCATGCTGACTAACAGCCTAATCTGCTTAAGCTCTTCTAATAGTAACTCTTCAGATTACAGCTCTGGTGCAGCAAGGATACTATCATACAACCAGGTCAGATCACTGAATACAGGTGAGCTGTCACACAGCAAGTCTCCTTCTGAGTCCAAGACAACTGCTGCTCTTGCTCTGAGGTCATCTTGTGGAATTAGCATTTGTATTCTTGCCCACTCACAGCAGTACTGGCATGCCTGCGGGCACTACCAGATGCCGTGCACCCAAGTGAAACACACACCTTTGTGACCAAATACCTGGAAATCTTGCATTGTCACACTTCCAGTCCTCTGGAAACCTCACTCCATAGCTTCTATATCTGCAACTTACATCACAAGCCAGAAGGTCACCTGATGAAAGATTAAATACACCCTGTAATGATAAAACCTTTCTAAAAAGACACAAAATACAACTTTTCTAAAAGCCTTTAAATACATATATCCAAGCTATATTTTCTAAAGCAGATGAAAAGAGCAGTCACCTGACCATGACCCTTCCAACTCTTGACTATCTTCAGCTGGAGAAGCCTGTCTGTCTGAGTGTGCTGGACCTGCAATTTGAAAAAGAAATCTTCAGTGAACCAGATCTTACTAGTCTGAGCACCCTGCTGATTAATGTGTAAAATCTACCCCTGTGTTTCTGGAGCTACCCTTGTTATCAGTAGATGTTTATTTTTACTGTCTGGAAATACTGCTTCCTGACATCACCTGGTGAACACCCAGCCACAGCTATCACTTTAGCAAGAGCAGGAAGATAACTTTTTTCTCAAGATAGGTTCAAAACGATACTCAGACTTCCTGTTTCCACAGGCCTTTCTCTCAAAGGGCACTGCCCAGTCACACCATCCTTTCTGTGAGAATGGGCTGGGAATCCGCCCTGAAGAAGGATCAAAGGATGCAGGATGTACATCAGGAGACTGGCTGAATGACCAGTTAGTACTGTGTGCTGGGAGAGAAGCACAGAAAGTAGGTACCAATGGGCTGTACCATCAGCTTTACAGCCTTTAACTTAAGTCTGTCACTAGACTGTTTTGGCAATGTAGTCCCAGTTCCTGCAGTGTTTTACACTGTGAGACACCATAGTTCACAGAGCACTAGCAAGGAGGATGGTCCATATAGTCTGTTTAGGAAAGTAACTCTTATCAAACACACAGTTGCCTGAGCACAGCCTTCCTAGAACAAGGGCCTTCATACACAAATAAGAAGTATGACATTCCTTTGGAAACACAGTGAGAGATTAAAAAAAAAGGTTCCTGGTACATGATCCAATAATATATATCCCTATGGACAATCACAGTTTAAAAATTATTAAGTCATTTCCATATTTAATGTGCTCAGGCTCCTGTCTTGCTATGCTGTTACAGCATGAAACAGAATGTAAAGTTTCTCCTTATTACAAAAATGCTGCTGCTTCAGAAAGTCCCTATTTGAATGAAAGCACCTGCCCAGTGCCTTGAATACAGATCACCAGGGAAGTGACTCACCTGCTGTCCTGTGAGAGGAACACACTGAACCACCATGCTGAGAGAGCACAGCTTATTGTCTTGTGTATTCAGAAATCTCATTCAGAAATTCTTTCAATAGTTTTGAAATGGATTAAGAACACACCTATAGTTAAACCAGTCCAATGTATATATTGAAAAATACTAAGGTCTGCCAGAATAAAGGAGACAGCTTTACCTTTACTCTGCCCTTGCAGAAGGCCCTCGTCCTGCAGTCTTGTCTCTGAGCTTGACTGTTGGCCAAACTGGCTGCCATGCTGCCTACAAAAACTCCCTTTTCTTGCAGGAGTTTGTCCTTGCTCAGCAACTGCAGCATTCTGTTTTGAAGCACTGACATCCACACCTGACATAGCTTTGTCTTCTGAGCTCATGGCTGTAGCTTCAGGTGCTGGTCCTGAAATTGTTTTGGTTGTCTCTGCAATCCAGCTCTCCTCCTCCTGACTTACTTGCCCTTCCGAGCCAGGTTCTCTGTCTGAGATACAATAACCTACTTCCCTGTTTGGATCTGTACCATGCTCTCTGCCCAGGCCAGATATCTCTTCCTCTGCCTGTTTCTCAGATCCAGGTTCTCCATCTCTACTGTGACTGTAACCAGGAGAGTCTGGTCCTAGGCAAGCTTCCTCCAGTCTGTCTGCACTTGCAGACTCAGTATGCCTCTCAGGTTTGATGTCCTCCTGGAAGCTGGATTCCTCACTCTGGATTGTATCTCCATTCAAATCACCAGCTTCAAAACCAGTGCCTTCCACCACTGACACAGGGTCCTCTCCTTCCTTTCTCACTGCAGCATCACTTGATTCTGCTGCTTCATTTTCCTCCTCAGAAATTCCTTCAGTATCAGCTTCACTCATGCCCACTTGTTCAACCAGGCCTTCCCTGACATGGGTTCTCATTCCATATGCATGTTGTCTATTACCAGCTATAGGTGCATATGCTGAAGCCTCTCCCTCAGAAATGTCTGTTTGAGACAAACCAAACTTTTCACTGAGCTCCTCACAAACTTCCTGGTCACCAAGGCCCCCCCATAAATCCATAAGATCTATTTCTTGCAGCTCAATTATTGGCCCTAAAATAGAAAAAAATATCGGTAAGTTGATAGTTCACATTGTTTTGATGTTCTCCAGTACTGCACAAGCAATTATTTTGAGAGAGAAAAAAGGTTTTCCCTAGCAAATACAAACTGTCAGAAGGTACCTGCTGCAAACACATGACTCACACAAAACCTCAGAATAATGTCTCTGCCTGCAGAGAGCTGCCCTTGTCAGTATGGATTGCACCATATTTCTTTTGAAATAAGTATCATCTTTCATAATTCTCCATGCTAAGAAGGAAAACTGTAATTTGCCTTGCATTGGATCTTAGCAATTAATTGATGTTTAATATCTTTAAAATGTTTTACTTTCATGTAGATGATTCTCTGGGGTTTTTTCTTTATTCCTCCTTTCCTGGAGAAATTTTAGTGTAGACACAAAATTAACTTCTGATATAATTTCAGGAAAGTACTTCCAAAAAGTACTCCACAATTCTGTAGGAAAGAAAAGTTTTGGATGCCGAAATATTTCTTAACTTTGCATCACAGTTTGCAAAACACATTTGCAAATTATGGTGTATAGGTCACAGCATTTATTCATTCAGCAGTCCATGTCTGGCAGCACTTATAAAATCTATATTAACACTTATAAAATCTATACCTAATTTATCTCACTATAGAACTTCATGTAACCCCCTCTTGTTTAAGCAAAACTGAAACATCCCATGTACTTACACTGTCTTGGGTTAGTGAATCCCCTCTTTGCAATCACAGGGCTGCTGTCATAGAAGGCTACCAGCAAGGCAAGTATTTTTTGTCTATCTAAGAGACCAGTCTAGACAAAAAAAATAAAATTACTGCATTTTTCCTGTGGTTCTTTGGACTTGAATCAATATTCGCAACACTACAAAGGTACCATTAGCTAAGAATTACCCGTGACTGAAAATTATCCAGTACCAGGAGATGGGAACAAATTTCAAAGTAGGGGATTTATTTCATAGGGGCAAAAATTTCTTCTCTGGGATTAACTGGAACTCCTCATACATATTCCCTTCCAGGCACATCCTCTTCCATATTCTTGACAAATTACAGTTGGATGATTGTAACTGCTTCTGCCAAAGGAGTTCTTCATGTAAAGATCAAAGCTTCAACACTTCACACTTTCCAGACAGATATTGATTGCCTGACAGTACTATGGAAGAATTTTCCTAGACTATGGGCCATGCTGTGTTATGTTAGTGGCTGCACATTGTTGCTTGGTTTTGTCCCCCATTAATTCCTTTGATGTATTATGTATTTGCAAATGCCTGGGAAAATAATTAGTCTGAAAATCTGAGCTATTATGACAACCCCCCTAATTTTCTTTAAAAATTCAAACACATTTGACCACAGAGGTGAGAGGTATCAGTATTTCCAGTGCAGAGGAACATGCAGTTTATTAAGTCCCTGTTACTCAGGGTGAGTGTTTGCAGACAATAAAACCAGGAAAAGACAACAAAATGGGTCATTTCCAATCAGGAAACGGTGAGTTTAAAAACTAAACCAAATCTAAACGATTACAAGTTCTCCATGTTATGATGAATTCCTGTTGTCATTATTTCAGTCCTGCTGCCCTTGTAATCTTCCTCCCATTAGTGAAATACAGTAGTTAATTAGAGAACAGATTTACTTAAGTTCATTATTTGTAGCAAGTAGCTTTCCAACTCAATTATTGATTTCCTTTTCATATTTTGCTCTCAGATTAAAAACTGCAAAACGTAAAATTCACCAAGCTTTTAATTCCTTGTCAACATTTCCTGCCCTTGGGCTGAAGAAATAAAGGAAGAAGTTTGCTGCTCTTTTCTGGGAATGAGCTCAAGACAACTGTGGTGTTTATAATCTAAACCCATAATTAATAGCTTTGAAGTGAGAAACAGAGGATTTGAAAATGACTGAGAGATACCCATTGCCTACCAAGGCAGCTAATACTGAAAACTAAGTGAATGCATCACACTTTCTGTTATTGAAACACCTTTTCTCTACAGGGAATTGCAGGTTTTTTGCAAATTCTGAGGACAAGATCAGAACTGAAATGCAAGCAGCAGTCCAGTCCAGTTTTAGTGTTTCAGACTCCTGTAACTTAATTCCTGCTGGTAAAATAATGCTGGAAATAACAGTGACATTTCAGCCATGTGTAGGTTTGGAACAACAAATGTCAACACATCATTCTGTCCCTAAACTTACAAGATGTAGGTCCCTATTCCCAGCATCTTCACCTCCTTGACACTAATATACAAATATCTTGCACACTCATGCACAAATATTTATGTTCTTTGGTTTTCAGTTGAATATATCAGGTCAGATTCTGCATCCATTTAGATGTACAAACACAGAACATGTTTCTGAAGATGTTACCAAGTCACTGCATAATATTTGTGTTCTCCATTCAGTATTTCCATTACATGAACTTAATTTTCCCTTTAAATTGCCTCAGCTGTTACTTGTCACAATCATCTGCTGGTTGCCTTGAAGTTGGCAGCATTACTAATGCAAAGCTTTGTAGTATTAAAAAGGTAAATTGATGAGTGAAGTATTATTAAAAAGAAAATTAAAATGTTTCTTTGGGATTTAGATACTGTTTTTGTCATGTTAAAATAATACACTTGGAGGATTTAGACAACTTGAATTCTAGAAGAGGTTTTTTTGTGATTTAGATGAAATAATTTTGGTTATATATATGGTTAAACATAGTAAATTCCTTTTTAAAAAATAGTAAGTATCAATCAGGGGTATATTTTCCACATTTACAATTTATACATGTTTGCCATTCTAGCAGAGCTACTTAAGGACACTATCCCTAAGCAAACTTACTTGGGTGGAACATGCCACAGTATAGAAGAGAGGAGCCCTACAAGGTCCTATACCCAGTTATGTTATCTTTCTGGGCTCATACATTTACTAGAAAAGTCATGTTTCTTTGTATGTGGTGTGTAATGGGGGAGGCTGGTGGAAGATTCATGCCCACCAAGCCCTTTGCAGTGAGTCTTGTCAGCAGGACAGGTACAGCATCCTCTATAAATAACATCAGGCCATCTGTGTTTGTCCAACCACCCAAAACTTGTCTCCAATTTTAACGAGCTCCAACTTTATTGGCTGGAGAGTGGAAATATGTTGACCCAATTTTTCTGTCACCTAGATATTGGCAGGTGATGATTCTCAGTTGTTTTCAGCAGTGTTCTGTGATCTATGAGTAATTTCTTGAGCAACAGACTAAACCAGCCTTGCAATTCAATCAGTGATAGGTCAGTGTTTAACTGCTTGATTGTTTCTCTGGAAATGTGATGCTCCTATCTTGAACACCACAATATGTTTGTCAGGGAGCAAGATGGGAAGAGCAGACACTCAGTAGGTCAGGAGAAAGCAGACTTTGTTGTTGCTTGACTGCAAGACAGGTAACTGGGAATGTCTCAAACATCAGTAGCTTGAAAAGTAATCTCTGACCAAATGCAGTTATGTTTGAAGATCCTGGGGTTAACAGGTCCCTGGACATTAATGTAGATTCTGTTTTAATGTATAAAAGAAAATTTACCTGATACATGTGAACACAGAGAGAGAATAAGCTTAAAACTCACATCGCTGCTCTGATGCCTTTTTGGGCATCAGAGCAGTGATTCAACAGTGTTGTGGTATTGTCTTGGAAAGTTTCTGCCTCACTGTATAGTCTGGGCTGTCCTTGCTGAGCTGCCATCCTTCTGGATGCATGTGTTTGAAATCATAATAGTGATCATGTGGATACCTTCTAATTTGACTGTAATTTAAACACTGCTTCCTCAGCTCCCTGGACCTAATTGCAACTCACTGAGGCAGCCAGCCACACTCACCATGCAGACTGGAATAACTGCCTGCTACCAAACACATGTAAATTAGGAACTGAAACAACTGCTTTGCTGTGCTTTGCAGGCTGAGTACTACAGGTAAATGTATCACATTCAAGTGGCAAAAGTCCTTGGGTTAGTTTGCATCTTTTATCTTCCCCTGGGTACAGTATGGCAGGACTTATTAGAGCTATTCAAAAGAAATGAGCTCAGGTTTAAAAGATCTGCATGGTCCATGATATTGTTTGGTGAATTCCATTTGCAGAGCAAGGCTACCTCAGAGGGTAGGAATAGCAACCATGTTTGTGTCCTGATCATTGTTTTCTGGGCAGTCTGTGCTAGCTGCTCACTCTTGTGATGTCATGCTATCATTTTTGGCTCTTTGCCTCTGAGATTCCACTGGGATTAGTAGCATGGAGATGGTGATTACTGCCACAGAAATAGTAGGAAGAAAGTCACATTAAAACATGAAAGGGAAAGAAGGGATCCTTTCAAAATGCATGGCAGAGATAGGACTTGGCTTTCTGTATGACTCTACCCAGGAGGATCCATCATAGCTCTTTCTGACAGAGCACCGGGAAAATGAAATGTCTTCTAACTGAGACATAGACACATTTCTTTCCTCATCCCTGAAACAGCAGCTTGCCTGCTATTCTCACAAACACACCATTGGTGTTGAAACGTGCTCTGTAATTCCATTCTCTGAGAGGTAATGACATTATTAGCATGACATTGTAGAGCACGGTTCATTCTGGGTAGGCATGCTGTAAACAGCACTAGAGGAATTCTGGGTGGAATATATAATTTATGTAGAGGAGAAAATGTTAAGATTATGGCAACCATTGGCTGTGCAGTAGCCAGCAACTGGCTAACTGAGGCTACTCACCATAAGCACCATACTTTTTGGATAAAGCTCGAGTTTTTAGCAATAGCTTATGCCACTGATTTTTCAGATCCTACTATTTGATGGTGGGGGTGTGTGCTCTAAATGGGGATGCAGGTGTATTCAGAGGATGATAGTTTGAGTTTAGAGCTGCTGATTATGGCTTTTGAATTCCATTTCCAGCTCTGTAACTGACTCATTGTATTTTAATTTCCTGTCTGTAAACCATGGCTGAAGTTCACAGTACTTTTCTCAGAGAAGTTGTAAAGGAAGATTATTTAGCATTTTAAATTTAATCTATTATTAGATTTATTGATAGAAGGCCTAAAGATGTATAAATTAATGCAACATAATTAGCACAATATATGTTACTATTGTAGTCCTGTGCACATTTGTTAAGGTCAGTCTATATTAGGTTATCTTCTCTGAAATATGGCTGAGTAGACAAATTAGCACCCAATCACTCTGCACGTGCTGTGGGAAGAGGTAATGGTCAGCAGCAGTAAAGTTTGTGGTTAACATCTCCAGAATCATCAAACTTCATCCCCAAATCAGGGTAATTCAGGTTCCAATTAGCCATCAGCTTACAGGCTATTGGCAATTTCTGTGTCTAAGATCTATGAATGTGAAGACATACAGCAGGTATTTTCTTCTGAAATACAGCTGGCTAAGCACAGAGAGAGTATCTGGAGTCACAAAGACTAAAAAGAAGGCAGTGACCCACTGAAACACCAAACTGGAAGCATCACCATATTGAAATGAGGTTGAGAGCTGCTTTGCTTACCTTTTCACAATCACAGTCTAGGAAGAGATCAGCAAACATTTGCCTCTGCTTATCATGTCTTATTGCTTCTTGGAAATCATGGGCACAGTGACAGAGATGTTGCAGAATTTCTTGAAACATGTCATTTGAAAAATGTTCCGTGTAGGAATGGACATACTGTGGAAAGACAGTAGCAGTGTAAATGGTCAGCTTTCTTTGAGTATTTTCATCTTTATTGAACTCTTAAAAATCTATTGCATGCAATGAAATATATGTGCATTTGTAGTTTAATCTGCTAACACAATGCAAACTTGGTGTATGGCTGCTGCTAACCTCCAGGTAGGCCTGGGACCCTGGACACTGCACAAATGCCTACTGAACAGTTCCTTTCCTGGCCCAGAGGTCACTTACCATGTTCAGCAGTTCGGGGGGGGCAGGATAAGAATCCCTCCTGTGAAATGTCATTGCTTAAGCTAGGTTATCTCAGGGAGTATGGAAGTTCTCTGTGGTTTTCTGAAGCATTTAGTACTCCTGACTTTACCCCCAAAGAGGCATTTCAAGCCATTAGTTTTTGTAGAACTGACAGTCACTCAACTCTCTAATGCCACAAAATGGCCATTGCCCACAATTTCAGTGTTTAAAGAACCAGTCTGGATGCAATAAAATAAGGAAAGAACCATTTGAAAATGAGCTTGCTGTCACCTAAGTCCTCTGACACTGGGAATACCACTGACTTGAGATTTATTTTAAGTTCTAGCCTTGGAGACACTTTAACACTTTGGATTTATGGCCATGTGGTTTTTATGAGCAAAGGCAATATGGTTCTAAAAATGTGGTCTGCATGACATAAATAATAATGGCCATCGGAACAAGCCACAATCCCAAAGCCTGTGCTGAGTTATTGTAGCAGGTTTCTGGAGCCAGCCACAGTAATGGGGAGCCCATGCAGTTAAATGAAAGACTTTGCAAAACACAGAATGTTTCCTGTTAGCCCATTTATAGAGTATGTATACCTGACATTAAGTGCTAGAACATCTTGGACTTGTTGAAATGGCACACAAGCATTAATGAACCAAAATATTAGTATATGTTATTATTATTCATGTCTATGCTGCATAATTTCTAAGTATATGGGACAAGTGGGGAAGAGAGGAAGAGCAGAAAAGCAGCAGTCAGTGGTCTGAGGGGTAGTTAGTGGGAAAGAAGAACTCTGAGAGCCATGTGTGGGTTTTCTGCATTTCAGCACAAAGAGAGAGAGGATGGAGGTAGGCTGGAGAGACGGTGGCAGATCTGGGGCTATGTGTATCTACTCGCTTTTCAGAGCTATGACAACCTGGAGCCCTGTGACAGATGAACCTTAAAGACAACAGCAGTTGGGAGGAGGCAGGTTGGACAAGCAGCTTGTCATTTTGTATGTCATCTTGATGCCACAGCCAAAGGCTGTGTATTAATATTGCTGTCTAACAGCTCCACAGAAAAATTTTTAGAGGCATGTGTTCAACTATGTGGGCAGGAGGAACTATCGTAGAGCCCTAAGCTCTCCTTAGCTGGTGTGTGTAAAGCACTCTGCTGTGTAAAGCACCACACACATGATAAGCATATTTATTATTAACCAAGAGATTTTGACACCCATCAAAAGAAAACTGGCACACCTCGTTCTAGCTATCCAGCATGAGGCCTTGCTGTGGTTTGTGAACACATTATCATCAGTAACAATGGATCTTTGCTTTTTATTCCTGCTGATCTCAACAGAAATTCAGTAAGCCACAGGAAATCATGAAAAATAAACCTTTAAAGCCTGATTCTGACCCTACAAAGGCAATGTATTTCCTGTTGTGTCAGGCTGCTGGGGGTTCTGCATCTAAGAGCACAAAGCCTGTGAAATAAACTATTAAGGACCAGTCTGTGGGATTTAAAAGCTTTTATTATAAACGACCATGTGAGCTTGTCACGAAGGATGTAAAAATTCACCATCCACTGTTTTGCATATCTGAAAAAAAACCCCAAAACCCAACAACAACAATGTGTGAGGTCTCTCTACTGAGTTTTTAATGGCCTTTAAGTAACCCAGAGCTGCACTGAATTCGAGAGGAAAAAAAAGCAAAGCAAAGCAAAAGCACCATTTAATTTTAAGGTCCATTAAAAAGCAATGCTTTCCACATGTGAAGGGGCCTAGACCAGTGTGAAGAAAGATCACCTCTCTTTCTGGTTTTGGTAGATGATGCAAACTGATGAACAAAGGTAAATTGTAGTTCAGGATTAGAAACAGCCCTGTCCTGAGACTGAGGCCTGTGATTATGGACCAGTTCCCAAGGGAAGTGATGAAAGCCTCATCAGTTGATTCAATTAAAACCGGTCTGGAAAAAGCATCAGAAAATATGACAACAATGTTGCACTGGCTGGTGAATCAGACAGCTTGACAGTCTGTATCTTTTATATTTCAGATCTCTGTTGTTGTTTCTTTAATTGAGTTAAAATAAAGAGTAAACAAAATATATTTTAAAACATTTTTCCAATGCTAATGGAGCATGAATTCATTCAGTGCTTATACATGTACCATAGGGGTTATGGATTCATGCTTCATTTCAGCGACAAAGGCAATTCTCTGGGCTCCCATTAACCACAATAGTCTTCTTAATTAAATGCAGTTATTCTGAGGTTAAATTTAAAAATACCTCATTTCATGCTTAAAAAAGCCTTCAACAAGTTATCATAAAAATGTGTCTCTGTGCAAAATACCCAACATGTGAGTCTCCTGAGAGTGAAGGCGGCACAAAAATCACACATGGCTGCTTGAAATTAGTCTCTGCACAGCTGCTTTATACTCTGGTTTTCATTATTGTAACAGCACCCACTAGCACTGCTGCAGTTGAGGGTGTGTTGTTATTTCTATTCTAAACATCCCTTTTCACAGGTTTAATTAGCCAGCCATAACATTCAGCTCTGTCATAGGTAGAAATGGTTGGCAATTCTTGGCCTGGAGAATTTTTCAGTAAATGTAGTTGGAACTGATTTGGTTGTTTTCAAACTGGTGAAGGGTAGAGTAGTGGGGTGAAGCTTTAAACTACATTTATTGAGCTCAGTGAGTTAAAACCAGACTTCTGATGTTTCTCAGTGACAGCTTTTTATTTTAAATCTGAGTATTTTTCAGCCTGGTTATGCTTCTCACACACCTACAACACTTGTTGCTGTTTGGTTGTGGCTCAGGCCAGTAATGGTTCAGGACAGAAACAGTAAATGCCTCTTGTCCCAGTTCATCACTTGTTTGGTTTTTCTGTGGTTAACAGAACTCAATCAGAAATAACAACACTTTGGGGACAGAACTAATTACCTCAGGCTAATGGTTATACTGGGACACCTAACCTCCCTTGAGCAGCCAATGCAAAATCTGAATTCACACGTCATTCAGGGCTTTGACTGACAGGGATGGCCTGAAACCTACTGCTTGGAGAGGCTCTTCTCAAAGAGCACACCAGCTGCAGCTCTGAGGAAAGCAAAATCCTTCCCCATTGCTGGCCAGAATGGAAGGAAGCAGAGAATGTATATGGAGACGGAACATGAAATGTCCCGATACTGCCAGTTACCTGGGATGCTGGAGAGGTGAAGCTCTTCACTTACTCATTTTAGCTGTCCCCAGGGAAATGCTCCTACTTTGTGATAACCACCAGAACTGAATCAGATGCTCTTATTTAATTCTCACCTCTGCAAATCCATCTACGTTTACTTTTTTCCCCAATGTGTCTACGATTTCCAGCTTCTTGTCACCGACTGCCAGTAAAAAATGAAGGGATATTGCTTTAGAAAGCAGTTATGGGTCTGCATAACATATACATTGTTTTGCACACCATTAACTTTCTTCTCATGTTGGATTACATTTCTTTGAGGTTATCCTACACAATACCTGACTGTTTAGAGGCTATCTAAATCTCATCCTTACATATTTACCTTGCTGAGACCCTGCACTTAGCAATTCAGAACTGCACAGTCATATTTACTCTTGACATACAGTGCAAACTGCAATGATTTTAACAGTACTAACAACTAATTATTCAGGAAAGATTTTTGTTTTCATTTAACAGATAAAACAGCCTTAAAACTCTGGGGGCATGGGTTTGTTTTGCAAGAGTGGAATCTGAAAGTCATTCATTTTCCCAAGAAGCTTTGTGGGAATATTTTGACCGATGATGATATTCAAAACTATCTTTTGGTCAGCTTCTGGTCTGCTGTATTGGAACTGAGAAGGTATGTCAACTGTCCACATAGATTTCTGAATAAAGTCTTTGAGCACAGGCATGCTATGTCTGTTGGGATACTTTTCCTGTTCTACAATATATCAGGAATAAAGAGAAAGTTATTGTAGAATGCATTTTTCTCTTGTTGCCTAAGACACTGATAAACTGTACATTATTTAACTATAAAACATGCACATTGGATGCTATTAAATAAAACAGTTCAAGAAACAGAGGTGCACTGTTAGTGAAATAGGACATAAAGCACCTCCAGCATCTGCAGAGCAAGCATGTGCACAGACAGTCCCTTCTCAATCTCCCAGATCAGCCTGTGCCCATGCTGGAGAACCACAAGCACAGGAGCAAAATGGCATGTCTGGCATTTGCACAACATATGACCAGGATAGGATGATTACTCAGATGAACAGTTCTGTAATATAGAAAGGGCTGAGCAAGGGCAAGCTCTGGCCCAGCAGCAAGCAGAAAGGCAGTGCAGAGAGCCCCTGCTTATCATCCCATCTTCCAGCAAAGGCAGATTTGTTATTACTGATGATCATCACAGGCTATCAGTGTAAAGGGCTGGCAGCAGGCTCCATGTGGCCACTTCAGTGATCCTGGCTCTATCTATCCAATCATCATTATTTGGGGAGGTCAAGTGTAAGCTATGTGGAGTGGACAGGAATTATGGATATCTTTCTGTGCTGAGTGCTCTGTTAGAGAGGATACAGTGCCACTGGCATGCCTGGGACTGGCAAAGGGAGTGTCTGGTTTGGCAGAACATTAGGTAAGCTTGGCCATTTCCCCTGAAACCAGAGATGGTAACAACACTGTCAAAATTTAATTTTTTTCAATCCTACCTTTCCTCCATACCTTCAAGTGTGCCAAGCTGTCCATGGGATTTCCAAGACCTCCCATGAGCCAAGGAACACCATCAGACAGAGTAGATGAAGGAGGTTGTTACAGAGATTCTTAAAAATCATGATAAGGACATTGCAATGTCTGGCTAATGCAGGATGTAAATGGAAAGTGCTTGCATCTGATCTTTCCATCTCTCTGAAAGATTTTTTTAAATTTCTTTCCATACTTTTCATGATCTTATCAATGAACCACGTGGTGGTTCAGCCTCTTTTCAAACTGTCTAAAGATTTGTGGTTAGTATCCTAGCTGGTATAACAACCCTTAGAGATTCTTTCTTTATTATCAAATCCATTCATTGTTTGCTCACAGCTTCCATCAGAATTCAGACCACAGAAATAAAACCAAAGGAGACACATTGAAAACTTACATTTTCTTACATCTGTGGGTGTAGAAGCAAGGACATCTGGAAAAGACCTCAGGGCATTCTGAACCTACAAATCAAGGTAACAGTCAAAGGCCTGTTTCATGCAGACAACAGTAGACAATTCTGAAAATAAGTCACCTGGAATAATTAGTTGTATGGGCCAGCAATGTGTTTTACCACACATAGGTGGGCCCTGTTAAAAGTTGGCCTGTTTCTGTTGTGCTGTGTGTAACCACAGGACAATTTCCTAAGGGCCTTGTGTCACTTGTAAGGAAGATGCTTGTAGTGAAAGATGTATTGCAATTTCTGCAAATGTCATCTTTTATGAGCTGAAGTATCAGTTTGTATGAGTCACAGGGGTAGAAAGAAGATTTAACAGAGGCAACAGGAGAGCAAGAGCAGCTGCCCTGTACCTTTTTTAAGGGATTCTGAGGGGTAACCAGCTGCAGAGGATGACATCCAGTGATGAGGTATGTATCAAACAACCTCAGGAGTATCTGAGTACCTAACAGGGCATTGAGCTTCCCAGGACCTCTGTGTAGGTCGCAATCCTCCTGTGTGCTCCTGGGGAATCAGGATGAGGCTGGGTGGTAGACAGCGACCTTCACCCCAGCCCTGAGGGATGTCAGAGCCACAACCCATCATTGTGCCCCATGCTGCCATGCCAGGGCAAATGGTAGTGCCACAAAATTCCTTTCCTTCTGTCTGGAACAATGATAGCAGTGTGTTAACAAGGGTCATCCTTAGTTACCAGTGCAAATGGTATCGTGCCACTGACATCCACTGCCCACTGCTTGAACTGAGCCGCCAGCGCCTCCTTCCTCAGCATCTTCACCTGAGACTTCGTGTTTTCCACCTGCTCCCTCTCCTTACGCCTGTTCTTTGCCTCCAACTTCATCCTGGCCAGCCTGTAGGATATGAGAATATGGTTTATAAAGATATCATTATAAACTTATTTAAGATAGATTAGGCCTACCCTGAAGAACAAAAGGAAAGAAAATAACTTCTTGCTGAATTCCTTGTCCTAAGAGAATCAGATTTTTTTTTCCCAGATAAATACATGGTGTTTGGAGCACAAAATTACTATATGCCCTTTGGACTAGATATTAGTAAGCCATTTTTCAGAGGTCAGCTCCAAGGAGGTGAGAGTATTTATATTCTGACATGTATCATCTCCTCAATCTAGTTTAACTGTGAATCTGAAGAAATAACCTCTGAGTATCAGATATGTGGAGAGAACCTCTGTATATATGACATAGATTTAAGGCAAAAGCATCAGTACAGCTCTTCTAGTTTGTTAAGTCAACAGCAATAAATTTTACCTTCACATTTATAATGGCATTAACCATTTATTATGCAGATGCCCTTCAATTTTCTTTCAATGTAGCAGGAAAAGAGGTGCCTAATTTTGCTACAGCTGATTTACCAACAAAATCGCCTCAGTATACATTTGTCTCAAAGCCTAAGCACCATTTCACATGAGCACTTCACTGGCAAAGAACATTCCGTGAAATTCCTTAAGCAGCCTCACACTATAAAGTCATTACTGCCTTAGAACAGGGATAATGCACAAATCTCTCCATCATTTTGAACACACAGAGTTCACCAGCTTGGGCTAAAAGTGACTCCCTCTTCCTTCCCTTGTCTTTGTTTCTCTCATCACCCAACCCTGTTTTTCCCAATCCTCCATTTCATGCCACAGAAGAACTGAATCAGAACTCATCTGCTTTAGTTTTCTTTGTTCATTTTTTAAATGGAAAAAAAAAGAAAAAGCCTTTAGGAAGTCCAGAATGCTTAAAACCAAAGGCTCAGTTCACATAGGGAGAATGGGTCCTGCTCCCAGAGGCTGCTGGAATCCCTGTTCATTGAGGCAGCTGCCCTGCTCACCTCTGCAGACCTCATGTAACCTTCTATGGCCCTTCAGAGGAAGGGGAACTGCTCATCTTCTGTACCTGAGAACACACTACTCCAGAAACTATATTTAACATGTGTTTCACATGTTGTGAGGATGAGCTGATCCTGTCCCTGCTCTCTTCCATTCCTATGGGGTCATCCTAGAAATCACAAACCAGTGATAGTTTCTGTAATGAAAGGGAAGGCCTGTTTAACACATCACAGCTATACACTCAGATCACAGTCAGTTTTATCACTAGGTACTGGTTCTTCATGGCCACTTATCAGAGGTCTCTTAATGAATAACTGGGTTCTTTAATCAGTTGTGGGCATTGCACAAGTGCCTGCTGTGGCTGTTCAGCCTCCAGCACTGTGACAGCAGGGGAAAGGCAAAATCATTTCCTCCCTACTGTCTCCCTCACAGACACAGAAAAGAAGAGGCACAGCCAGGTACCAAGCTGCATGGACTAACAGATTTCTCTCCAATGTACACTACAGACAGGAGAAGTCTGGACCATTTCTAGCTGCAGCTTCTCCCCAGGAGCAGTCTGCAGAGCTAAGGCCATGCTAGGAGTTGCCAAGGTGATGAATTTGGGCAGTGCTCTGCACAAGTCACAGTCGTGCTGCACCTGCACTCTGCTGCAGTCTTGCATTTGCACTAGGGTCCTAAACCACCAGGCAGCAGCATCCACCTGGTGTCCCTGCTGGGGGATATAACATCTCCCCCTCGAGTAGTAACTGCAGAACAAGCTGCAACAATGCTGGGCACCCATTTCTAAAGAGGGCTCATTTCACTACTAGACATTTCCAGAAAAGATGAGATGGCAGCGAGGGTGACTTCTCCCTGCAGAATGAGACATGTTTCCTCAGGAAGACAGCCACCTAACTCCCACACGAGGATGGGTGACTCAGACTCAAGGACCACCATCCCTGGACAGATAGTCTCTGTTTCAGATGTCAATCCATTCGGGTAAGGAGTTTCTCCCATCTGTTCTCCCGCACGCCTTGACTCCCAGCCAGGCAGCACTTAAGGAGAGAGCAGAGGAAGCCTGGGAGAGCTCACTGAGGACTGCTAAGCTTTAGGTAAGAATCCCTGGTGAAATCCTGCCTTTCCTTAAGGGAATGTCAGCAGTCCTGGAAGCTCCACTGGGACCAGAATTTCACTCCTCGTCTTTCTGGTGCTTATGGAAGAGATTTTGAGGACATTTTTTCTCCAGTGAATCACATTAAGAGCCTCAGTGCTACATGGTGTCAGTAAAATCCTCTGTGCTGCTGTGATTTCAGAATCCTATGCAAATCCCACAATACAGCCTGCAAAAATATGTAAATCCTGAGCTGCTGAGAATGTAAATCCCATGATGCTACTACAAGCGGATATGCAAAACCTGCTACAACTACGGCTACGTAAATACCCGTGGCAGTGCTGTCCACAGAGATTGATTTCTACAACTCTTGATAGTTACTTTCTCTGCATCAGCTCTGCTAGCTACAAATTTAGAACCTGTCTTCAAATGTAAACATGGACTTAACAGGAAAGGCCAAGAGAACGTGTCACTGGTGGCCAACGCTTGCATTGCACAGGAAATTCTGATCTGTGCAAATATGAGCTCTGGTTCACCTTAAAAGTGAAGTGTAATTTAGGGAGGGGGATGGAGAACCTCCAGACAAACAAAATCAAATAAATCAAAGCACAAAGCAAATTAAACTAAATAGAAAAAACCCACCTCACCTCCCAAATCCAAGCTGCAGAAATTTTGATGTATTTTAATTCAATTTCTTTTGCAAAATAACAATGAGATATGGTTCAGAACTTCCTGCATCCCGGTGTCCCTCTGGGAAGCAATATGAATGGTGAAACAGTCCAAGATGTGGCATGGGTTGTGTGCCAAACACCCTCCAGAAGAGTCAGTGATTGAGAGAATGTTCACTGAAAAAATGATGTTTCACCAAATCATTTGCTTCAGAGGACCAGCATTTAGCAAATAAAAACTAAAATCTAATCTTTTACCAGCTCTGGTTGTATTACTGTGTGTCTGCTTATGAGGAAAAGCTGAGCTCTAGCACACTGATCATGACCAGACAGTTATAATTATTTTGATCTGTGGGGAAAAAGGAGGCAAGTGACTGTATGAAACCCACTTATCACAGTGCTTTAGTAGTAGCATTCACACAAGGGGTGTTCCTATGAACTGTAACAGTATGTGGACTAGAAATGTAGAGAGAGACTCAGAACGGTAGAGATTTAGCATATTCTTTTATTCATTATAATACTGGGAGCTTCAATTATCTTCATTTAGAGTTTATGCATAAGACATGTCAACATTTTACTTCCCTAATTCCTGACACTGAAACCCCGAAACCAATTTTCAAGCTGCATGTACTACTTATGCAAATAGAAGAGACAGCCATTCAAACAGAAGTCATTATTCTAACAAACACAGACATAGAACACAATGATCTAGTAGTGAATGAGCAATTCTGACATCTTCACAATCACCTCTGGGTCATCTATAACCACAAATGTTTGCTTTTATATTTTTCTGAATAAAGCAATTAAAATGACAGCAGTATTATTTACCTAATGCGCTCACACTCTAAACTTAGCATAACGTAAGGTGCCATGAAACCCCCTTTCAATATCCATTAAATATTATCCTAAAGCAAGCAGCCCAGAATCCCAGAATCCCAGAACATTGGTAGCTGGAAGGGACCTCAAAAGATCATCTAGTCCAACCTCCCTGCCTGAGCAGGGTCACCTCAATCAGGTCACACAGCAACATGTCCAGATTGGTCTTGAATGTCTCCAGAGGAGACTCCACAACCTCTCTGGGCAGCCTGTTCCAGGACTCTGGCACCCTCACAGGGAAAAGGTTTTTCCTCACATTCCCATGGAACCTCCTCTGCTCCAGCTTGGACCCGTTGCCCCTTGTCCTGTCCCTGGACGTCCCTGAGAAGAGCCTGGCTCCATCCTCCTGACACTCACCCTTAACATATTTATAGCCATTAATGAAGTCACCCCTCAGTCTCCTCTTCTCCAAGCTAAAGAGACCCAGCTCCCTCAGCCCTTCCTCATCCCATAAAGGCAAAAAAAAAGTCTGAAAGGAAGGGCTAAAGTCAAAATCTGAGGAGAAGGAGTTTCTGTGATGCACCAGGACATTATCATTGTCGGTTTGGTCAAGAGAAATCATCAAAGGAAAAGGAGGTTGTCTGTTGATTAAGTTTGGGAGAATGGAGACAAAATGATCTGAAGAGTCCACAGATCTTTGATACTAACACTTGTCTGTTGACTTGAACTGCTGTCACTAAACTGGTTTGAAATCACTTTGCATTCCACATATACAATTAAGATAGAGTCTAAAGAGGAATTACATACTATGAAGGGCAAAATATTGCCTTAAACAAGAATAACTAATGTTTTGTTCTGTGTGATATGTTCTGGCTTTACCCTGCTTCTCAAGGTTTTATTAGTCACATTGCCAGCTCTGGCACTGAACTCTATAAAGTTCATTTTGTTCAACACTCCCCCAGCCCAGCTGCTTTCACACCACTCCTTTAGTAAAAGACCAAGACACCAGCTCTGGTCTGGTGGCCAGTCACACAAATCTCACCTCTCTGCTGCTGTGCCTGGAATCTTAGTTTTTAGCTCCTCCGCAACCATCTTCATTCCTCTCAGGTACGGGCTTGACTTTGTAGCAATACCATACTGAGGGTTATGTCTCAGCAGATACTCTCCAAGAAAAGTAATGGGATTAAATTTGGTTGGTTCTTTGCCTGGTGTAAGCACATTCTTTCTTTCTACTTCCATCAACAGTTTTTCCACTCCTGGAATTAATGTAGGCAGAAGTTTGTCAAGCAAATAGATGCGAGTATCTAGTGACTCTTTCTCTTCACTGAACCACTCCTTGGGCAGCCAGTCACAGGGTTCTCTCTTTTTTATCTTCTCTTCTTTTGCCTTTTGGGCATGAATCATCTTCACCTTTGTCTCCTGTAGCCTCAGACACCTCTGCTGTACCCTTTCATAAAAACACTTTTTCCATGGAGCATAATTACTAAGACATGGCAGCTCATCACTCCCTTGATTTCTTTTCATTCCTGTGGCAGTTATATTCTTAGCTCCAAACTTGGAATGGTTTGGGCTTGTAGTTTGGGCTGATGCTTCTGGCTGTGCAGCCATTACTCAGTCACTGTGACACAGAATAAAAGCAGTGTGTTATAGTTAGTTAGTGTCCTAGTAGATGACACAGGAAGAAAGTCTATTGTTAGGGATTAACTAATATTCTTCCTCTATGTTGCTCTCCTACTCCTACTTTGTACTCTTCAATAAATACAGCCCCTTTACTTCAAAGATCAATAAATTATTTATAAAGATTAATTATGTATCACAACAGCCCTTGGAGACAGAGTAACTAAGTGTGTGTGCTCCTTTCTAAAACTGAAATACAGAAGTGATTAGTTCCAGGACACTTGGAGACTCAGAAATCAAGCAGTGAAAAGTGCTTGGAAGTCTCATCCCCTAGTTCTAACCAGCAGATTCCTCTTACCCCAATATCATTATTTCTGTTTAGCTCCTATTCCATGTCTCCAGGAAATCCAGTGGATATGAGACAAAGAAAGCAAGTAATGGAAAATACCAGATGCCTAGGAGCAGGATTTCTCTACATTCTTTCTTCTGCTTCATCTTTTCTGTAGCTTTACAAAACTGAGGACGTGTGTCCCTCAGACAAACTGGGCAGCTATTTTTCCCTCTGAACATTCTGTGAAGGTCCCAAGGACACAGGCATATGGGTCAACAGAGCTCCTGCAGAAAGAAACTCCATACCATGCACTCTGGAATTGAGCTGTTCACAAGCACTTGACCTCGTAGATTATTCTGTAAAAGACAGACCTAGAGAGAGTTGCAGATATCTCCCTTTACCATTTCCCAGAATTCACTGTTTTCTTCTCTGTGTTTATTCTGTGAAGTATCAGGCAGAACTGATGAAACTCCAGTCTGAACTTGCTGCCACACTATCCTTTTCAAGCTCTTATTTAACAGTGCTTTGCACTAAGGCCTTTCAGTATCCATAGCAATGCCAGTGGTTTTGATATGGTTTGCTCTTCATGTTTAAGCACTTATAGCTGTTCCAAAGAGAGTTCAACCTTCCAGGAAATGCATAAATGTGATCTACAGCTCTCCTGGCAAACAAATATAATTACTAATATGCTGACCTTCTAGTTCATAACCATTGTTTGAGGCCAAATATTGCTTGGATAGGTAGGACACTTCACAGCTTTAAATTTTTATGTCTGTTTTCTCAATGGGCTTGTTGGCATTTTCTGGTAATTTGTTTTCAAAGATGATTACCTGCTGGGCAGTGAGATGGATTTGTGGCTCAAGCTGCCTGCCCAACTCACACAGCAAGTTTTAAGAGGCAGCTGGTTTTGCCACCGAAGGACACGAGCTGTAAAGGAGTCCAGATTTATAATGTTAGAAAGGGAAACCTGCCCTCCCTGTCAAAATGTTCCTTCCTTAGGTGAGTTTCTTTCAATAAGCTGCAAAAACAGACTCTTTCTAGTTCAAAGCAGGGTGTTAACCAAATGTTCTGGTCACAATCCAAATTAACTGGTTTTGTTGTGCCAAAATAAACTGCTCTTGCAGTTTCAAATACACTATTTTTTAACATCCTTTATGACACCACTCTGCAGTTTCTGTGCAATGTTAAAAGTGACAACTGCACTCTGCTTTATGAGGTGGCTGGTTCTGAATGATGATAAATGTATTTTCTACACTGCTCTCTGCCATTTGTTAAGATGATTCTGAGGATTAGTAAATGTTTAGAAAGAATCTCTATGTCTCTGAACCAAACAAAACGAAAAACAACTGAGTGCAACTGTTCTATCTCAGTCCCATGGCATTCATGCACCTCCAAGAATGGAAGCAGGGCACAGAGAATTATGCCCACTACTTTAATGCAGGACAGATAAAACAGACTAGGAGGGTATGGAAAAACATACAAAACCCCCACATAACTGTTAAAATAAGCAACAAAGGAGTGCTAGAATGAGAATTTGAAACTTGGAACTTGGAATTTGTAAAAGATTACATGATGTGTCTCTAGTTTGTGTAGAGACACGCTGGCTCATGAACTTCAGCGCTGATTTACATTGAGAATTCGGCCCATAATATATGTAACTCTAAAGACCGATGGCATTCCCAAGTGAAGACTTGATGGTATAAACAGTAGTAAGCATTTGAGATGTGATATAAAGTTATGTAAGCCTTTGTTCAAGCTGAAGGCAAGACAAGCTTTTCATTATTTAGTAGGATGCCACTTTCCAGCCTCCATTTCTGACAGAGAAATGTTCCTGCTGGAATCCCACAAAAAGATTATTTTTCCATTTTCTGTACAAAACCCAAATCTGCCCATAAATAAGATTTTTATGGTTTCATTGGTATTCTTTATGGGGATTTTGGTGGGTGGGACTGAGCTAGTAAAGACTAAAGTTTGTCTAAGTAAATATTTTGAAGATATTTGAGTTACAAAAGTACTTTCAAAACCAGAGTCCAATCTCTCTGATGCTCTACCACTCAGAAATAGTTTTGCTTTTCCCTACTATGCTCCATAAAGCATGTTTATCTCACCAAACACAAGCCAAATACCCTTTTCTACATGATCTTCTTCTCAATACAATTAAAAAGACTGCCTCTTCTGTTTTCTGAAGCTTTAAAGAACTGTTTTCCTTACCTTTGGAGCAGGTATCAACATAGATCTTATTCCTCCTGCTTTCAAAGTGGCTTTGCAAGTGAACAGGAATTTAATATATGCCCATCTGTTCTCAACCATTAAAAATCCTAAAGTGAATTAGGGATTTCTCAGACCTGCTGTGGAGCTGGGCTGCAAGTTTTACTCCTGTGTGTGTTTGCAGTTGCTAAGCAATAATCCCAAAGGTTGCTATGTCTCTTCCACCACTCAGATTGCTGTAGATTGTCTTTTGGCTTTGGCTGCCCAACAGACTCTTCTGTATTGAACTTAGATCACTGCATCACATGGCTGAAAATAAAATAAAGTAAAAAAAGACTATGTATAGCAATAGACAACATTAGGGGCACCAACAGAGAATCCACAGGTGCCCAGTGACAGGAGGTTTACCTTCAGATTCAAGGTTCACCAAGTCCAGAGCTATCGTGAGCCTGTACAAGCTGAACTGAGGGCTGTATTAACCAGAGGTGAGAACCTGAGAGATAAAAGGAAACTAATTACAAACTCAATTTAAACATTTTCAGGCTCTTGGTTTTGTAAAGAAACATGTTGCTTTGAAGCAGCCTTGCAGGAAAGGCACGAATGGGGGTGGGGGCGTGTGGGGGGGTGAAGTTTATGGTGCTATTTTGTTAGACTGCCTTTAAATCTGAATCTAAAGGAATTTCAAGAATCACCTTTAAGAATTTCTCCTGCATTCTTGAAGAATAATATGCAACACAGAGAAAAGAGAAGGGAAAAGGCATAAACACCTGCAAAAGCCATTCTGTACTCATTTATATTAATATAAATCAGCTGTTTGTTCAGTGATTTCCTTGGTATTTTACAGGACTTCCAACTGAGAAATTTACAGCTATTTCTGTCAGGAAAGAAGGTTTATCTAAAATAATTTCTTTCTTTGTATTTTACATTAGAAGAAGCGTGACCTTTGAATTTTCTACCTGCTGGAAAACTGAACTGTGACTTTTATCTATGATATTTGTCACCAGAACAGCTGCATGGCACCCCACGCTCTAGCACAGCATTAGTCTCCATTTCAGAGGACAGCAGAGCTTGTTATAAAACACAAAATACAGGTTTAAAATAAATAACAGAGTTTTTCCAAAGTCTGATGCAGCTACTCTATCACATTTGCTCTCTAGTTTAGGAACTCCAGAGTTTTAACTGCAGGCTCAAAAATGTCATTCTGTCATATTCATCAAGTCATTTGTTATTTATTACAACACCCACAATACCAAGGTAAACAATAATTAATTTTTAAAACTCTGGAACTGGATATAACACCCAGAGTCCCAACAAAGAAACAGTACAATAATTTATGCTGCCCATTAAAAAAAAAAAATGTTTAGTTTTGTTTTAAGACCATACAGCATGCACAGCAAGTACAGGCTCTTTGCAAGAAAGAAATCTGCTCAGAAATTACAGCAACAATTGTACTTACTAGACAGACAAAAGCCTTAATTTTATTTTATTATTATACTTTCTTTTCTGGAAAGTAGGATGCTATAGAAATTCCTGGTGTTTGTACCCAGTGACATTTCTTGTGCTATGTGTGTGTCTCTGAAAAAGTGTTTCTTCTGGACACTCTCAAATACCACTGGAATACCGTGCTTACCAGTGCAGTGATATGCCACAGATACTACAAAACTGGCTTGATTTTAGAATTCATAATTTGCTTGCAGAGAGGAAACATAGCACAAAAAAAAAAAAACCCTGAAAAAAACACATAAGTCAGTTTTCCCATGAAAAATACACTGTAGCACAAAAGCATTTCTTTACTATTCATTAGTAAAAACAAGTATCAGAAGGAAATATACTCATTGCAATGTATTTCCAAGATGTCTTGAAATAGAGCATCAATTATGTAAATAAAATGAAGCTGAAAATTAGTGCACAGGAATAATTTAAAATGATGCTTTAAAGTGGATTGTGTTCTTTTTCCCTCAAAGCAGTTTGCACAATGAATCTCCCTTATCTCTTCTCCCAGGTGGGCTTGGTTTGCCTCCTTCGCAATTCAGAACTGTGTTGCCGTTATGATTAACTTAACAAAACTTTTTTCAAGATGAAACATAAATAAAAGAATACATTCCATTTTTGTAAAGTGATTTTTTTAACCCCTCAAATAAAAGCATACAAATAGCTCTTGGAAGAAGGGACAGAAAGGCTCTATTTTTATGTTTCTGAAAGTGGAATCCCGTGGGTTAAGCAAACCTTTAATCACACCCTATTTAACTTGGCTGTTATCCCTCAATGTTTTTGCTAAGCAAAGTGTATCCTTTTATTATGCCATCAAATACTTGCACTGTTGACAAAATAATGGGCTGAATATGTCATCACAGATGTTTGCTGGAATTGCCTCTTCTATCTTCTTTTTTTTGTTGTTGTTTTTCTGTGTAAGATACATTTTGGGAGCACTCTCTTGCCTTTTGCAGCTGATGCCAAGATTATGCAATAAAAGCCCCAACATGGAGTAATAATAAGTTGTGTTAGCCAGAGAAATGTTTGCAGTCTATTAAAGAAAGAAAATAATCAGTTTTGGAAATGCATACAAAACCAACTCATGGACAGCTTCACATCCTTTAAATGACACACTGGGCTAAAGCTGCAGGTGCTGACCACAGTGCTTTCAGCACCAGGAAGAATAAGTCCACAGGCTCCCGGTGTCTTTTTTTTGTACCGACCATGGTGCTGTGACCACAGGCTGGTCACAGCCTCTAATTGCTCTTTTCCATCAGAATACATCTGCTTTATAGCTTCCTCCTCCACATATAAATTCTGCTGCTAAAAAACACTGCACATGTAAATTATACCTTTCTAATGGCTCAAAGACCCATTGCAATCTGTTATTATTGTAGTTAATAACAGACACGTTGGACCTTTGGCTAACTGTAGATAGCACCTCCATTATTTACTTGTGGTAAATGGCTTTTAAGTGTTTGCTGTTCAAATACCCAGAAAAGCTACTGGATATATGAAAAATTACACAAAAGTCTTGTTTGGAAGGTGGTTTAAATAATCATTTACTGATATTAATCCCTGTGTGACTGTTGCTAATAATCCAGAACGAAACACCAGTCTCCGGTGAGGAAACTGCTAGAATACTCTGGGAACTTCTACTCTTCTACCCATCCTCTGCATTGGTGCAGATCTATCTGAACAGAAGCTACAATCCCTGAAGCAGTCCTATATTTACAGGAATCCATGCAAGAGAAACAAAACAATAATGGAGATATTATGCTTTAGAGAAAGGTGAAAAGCTTAAAGATTCCTGTCATAGACCAGTGAAGAAAAAACTTTTTCTTTCTCTAATGTGGATTTTGCCTCCATGGAAAATCATGGCAGAAACTTTACAGCACCACAGCCTCCACCAGCAGTTGGTAAAGACAAAGAATCTCTCTTTCTGCTAAGCTTCACAATGCTTTGAATAACAAATATAACCAATAATCAAGCACTTGAATCCGTGCTTATGTTCTCAAACCTTCTCCAAGAGACTACTAAGTGATGCAGGATCACTGTTACTTCATAGAAAGAAATGTTTTGCCAGGACACAAAGCACTGTTTTGGTTTCACATAAAATAAGAGAAAACTGTTGTTAGGAGAACAAACACTACATTTGAGTAAAATATTATAAAAAGCATCTATAATGAATATATATATATATAGGTTTTCTCCCCCAAATTTCAGCTTGCTTAATCTAAAATGACAAAAGGATGCCTGTATTTGGAATAGTCGTTGCTGTTCTATATATACTGTACAGATCTACCCAGCATCTGTATTGCAGATTTGCCCACACAAAGAAAAGGTATTTAATAAATAAAGGGGAGGGAGGGACTGGACAAGAGGCTGCTCAGAACAAGATATAGTTTCACTGGGAAGCTGTGGAATAGTCAGAACATGGGGGAGACTAATTTAAAAGGGGTCTGGAAGTCATTTTCTTGACCTCTATGCCATAAATCCAAGTGCACTGCTAGCATGCTTTCCATAAATATAGTGTTTCAAAATAACAACATGATGGCTGTAAAAGGCAGGAGAATAACCCTTTCTTTCCCTATGGTTTTACTTATTCTCCTCATGAGCTCGGATCCCACTGGGTGTTCTTTGGGACCCTTCTACATTCCAGATCCTGGCGTGCTGTGCAGTGCACTTCACAAGCTCAGCTTTTGTCCAGGCCTGTCCTTCATCTTCTCCTCTCCACTAGGAGGCAAACAGCCTCATTAGTGAGCCTGACTTCATGCAGCTACCAGAGCCACCCTACTCATTAATCTGACTGCAGGGCTCTGGGAAATGACCTAAAGAGCTACCATGTGGCTTCTGTGGTGCTGAGTTTTACAGGGGCAGAAGGGTCTTGTACAGTCCTGTCAGTCTAAGGGGCAGATGAAAGGAATAGGAACCAGATGCTTAAAAGGAATCAAGGGGTTAATACACAGTCGTGACAAATTGATATTTAGAATAGCTTCTGCTTGTCCTATGTAGTGTTGCCATAAGATGCTCAAGACAATTCTTGATCCAAATTACCTCCATGCCAACATTCTCATAAATTCAATAGCACTGCAAAACATATGAAGCTTGATAGGATTGGTCCCTTTGTCTCAGAACCCAAACTGTCAAACAGTATTTGCATTCGGGAGATGTTTGAATGCTTCAATGTTGTATGTACTTATTGGACTAGGTTTTTGGTGCCTGGGCTTGTGCATTGATCTATAAATAGATGTTATATGCTGTTTTCATTGTAAAAGAGTTGCTATTGCTCCCTAATTGAAGTAAAAGCTACAGCATGTGAGCAGTAAGGCCAGCTTCACAAGTACAGTGCTTCACACACACTGCAGCTCCCAGCAGGGTGGGATTCCAAAAGACACATCACTTGTACTTAGCATCACAGAATCCTTTGGGTTGGCATGAACCTCAAAGGCCCAAACCCCCCTTGCCACCTTCACTAGCCCAGGTTGCCCAAAGACCCTTCGAACCCGGCCTTGAACCCTGCCAGGAATGGAGCTTCTACAGCCTCTTTGGGCACCCTGTTCCAGGGCCTCACCACCCTGTTCCAGTACATACCAGAGGATCCTATCGGGAAGCACGTTCTGAGTGGTCACAGCCGAGCTGGCCCACGTAACTAAACCCCATCTCTCAGGCTGAGAGGCCGGAGAACCAATGACGAGACCCCGGCCTCAGGCCAGGCCCAGGGGCCCGGGTTAACCCCTCGGCGCGGGAAGAGTTAACCCGCCACCGCGGCCCGGGGGAGGGCGGTGCCGCGCTGACAGGTGGCGCATGCGCCCTGGTGCCTTATTGTGCCCGGCCGGCCCAGCCCCAGCGCGCCTCAGTCGGTGAGAGGCCGTTGGCGCGCGTGGAGCTGCTGCCCCCTGCGGCCGGTGCCGCGCCACCTCCGCTCCCCTCCTCCCCGTC
>VXBZ01001748.1:61675-105570 GCA_013399135.1 Heliornis fulica | reverse complement strand
CACCCCCCCCCGTCGCCTTCTTCCCGCCGGTGGCCGGGCCTTGACAGCTCCGTGAGGGCAGCGGCGGGAGACCGCCTCAGGGGCCCTAAGGCGGGCAACCGCTGCTGCCTTCGNCTCCCAGCGCTACCTCCAGCCCTTGCGCCTCGGTGAGTCCGCCCGTGAGCCGCCCGGCCGGCGCTGAGGGGAGTGTGGCGGTTGGTGGCCGTTAGGGTCCGGCACGCGGCGATGCGCATGCGTGTGCTAAACTGCCCCCCCACCNGGGGTCCTGGGTGGCCCCTCAGCAGGCCCAGCCTGAGGTGGGGGAGTCGGTGGGTCTCGGTACTCCCGGCCCTTGGGCTGAGGAAGGGCTCTTGGGCACCTCAGCCCGGTCCTCACCCCCGGCATAAAGGTGCCGCCGCTCCATCTGCAGCCCAGAACTGTCTAAATAAAGCAGCCTGGTTTAATTTTGTTCTCATTGTATGTGGTGGGGGAGAGGCGGGAAGTGCGCGTGGAAGCAAACTGACATTGTTTGTGCGAGGGTTGTTTTAAGGCGATTTAATCTGACAGTACCCTCTGGGTGTCTGCACTTCGTGGCCCTTCCTTTGCGAAGAGCTAAGATGTTCTTGTTGGTTTTGGGGGGTTTTTTGAATGTTGCATAAAATCTTCAAGAGGCTGTGTCAAGCCCAAGACATACAGAAAGGCCGGGTTTCAGATCTCCGGGTGAGATGTGCAGATGTTCTCATCGCTGCCCTGAATGAGGAAGTGAGGCAGAAGGCTGTAAAGGCTTCTTGCTATCCCTGCTCTTTAAACTTGGGACTGTTTGTTTAGTACTTCTGTATTGCAAAAATCTTGCATGTTAACCCCTTAACGTGTGGCTTGTTTCTGTTGGAACTAAGGAAGAGAATGAAAATAGCTTGATTTCACTTTCTATGTGCTTACTTCTCAGCTAGCTCTTTTTTGATTGTGTTTTCTTTTCTTAAAAACCCTCCTGCATTATCACACTGGTGTTATGTCTGGCTTGCAAATGTTGGAGGAGGAAGAGTTGAAGTCCTGGTTGCTTCCGTCATGGGGGGGTGTGGATGAAAAAGCCAACTACTCTGAAAATATTTCTTGTTGTGTTAGGTAACCTCTTCTGAAACTAGATCAACTACTTGACAGGTCCTGCCTGCCCCAACAGCATTTTAGCTGTCAGAATGTTTTGTTTTTTTTCTCTTCCCTCTTTCATTCCCATGTCTCTCTAAGGTATTTAGCAATACAGATTAATTTTGCTTCTATTTCTCTGCAATAAATATTAATGTGGTGCATTACTTCAGAGGTTGCTTCTGCTGTTTGACTTTGGTACCCTTTCCACTATTCCTTTTCTCAAACATTTCTTCCATTTAGGACCTCTTGTGAGACTAGGTGGGTCTTTCTTGGCATCTTTCTTCCCACTTGGATGCATAACCCCTTCCTTTGTTAAATATTCAAGATTTATGAAGAATTAGTTATATTCTGTAAGGCTTTTCCATCCGGAACAGCCAGGCTGTTTCCCAGTCAATTAAATTAAATTGAAACTGTACTGATTTTTGAGCACTGTTAGGTTTTAAATATATAAACAACTGTCTACAAAGCCTAATAAACCCTGAGAATGCAGCTTTTGGTCTATTTATCGATATTATCTTTTTTTTCAAACTTGTGGTACTGAAGTGTAATCTGTACCAGCAATCCCTGTAAATCCTTGGTGCCCAAAACAGAAATGTGTGTGTGACTCTTCCTGGCCTGATTTTGCATCTTACAATAACTTCTACTTTCTCAGACTTCTCTTGCAGTCGAAAGTGGAAATGATATTCATCATATTCTGCCCTTAACTGCTATTATTTGAGTACTTCTGCATTTCCTGTTATAACTTCCTAACTACACTTCAGGGTTTTGAGTGCCCTTTTAGCCTCTTGTTAGATAGTTGGGTTTGGATGTCTCTCCACTCTGCTCAGTGGAGAAACAATTCAGTGGAATTCTGCTCATTCAATCAATTCTGTCAGATTTTTATTGTCCTTTGTGTCTTCCTCCTCCTCTGTCACAAAGTTGCTGTTTCTGAATCAAAACTGTTGGTATCATTGCAGAAGATGATCCTTCCTAGGCTGCTACAGGCTTGTGAACAGGGCAGTTGCCTCTTTAGTCCTTAAGAAGGCTTAGGTCCTGTGCCCACCGAACTTGACAGTCTTACAAGTCCTTGTTGGCTTCAACAGGGGGACTTGATTCTTTCTGTATTATGTGAAATTGGTCAAAACAATCTGTTGCAGCCTGATTGTACCTTCCTTCTGTCCAGACTGACAATTCTACCTACAAGTTACCTTCTTAAAAGAAAGCCCATCTTTCTGAGCAATTTTTGAGTAGTGTAAGGGTGTAACCCTGCTGTTTGTGAACAAAGCTTTTCTGGGAACTGCTGGAACTTTGCTGTTCCAGCTTGTGGACAAGGAAGAAGCCAGTCAGTGTGCAAGCATATGGCTATGTCTAGCTCTGTTTCCAGGTCACTAAGAATTTTGAGGACAGAGTTGGATTCTCTTTTTATTTGCTGGGTGTCTCTTTGCTTTAGAGAAAAACTTTGCAGACAAGGAGAATGAGTGAAATTTATGTCCCCGAACTGAATTTTTGCATTAAGTATGCCCTATAAACAGTTATAATTGGCTCTTACGGATTCAGGGGAATAGCTGATCTGAATCACTCTGAAATTGGATGGCTTTTATTTATAGGTTTTTAGCTGGCTCTTATTGCCATAGAGCATCTCATGAGCATTCATTTCAGGGTAGTTCATGCAAAGTGTTGATTATAGATTTACAGCCCTTTGGTCACTTGATGACTTGTAAAATTCCCTTAATCATCTGTCCGGAGTTTGTTTTGCTCTTTGTTTTGGCCTTTGGTTATGCAGCTGCTTTTAAGAAATAAGACTGCAATCTTCACTAGTATACAGCAGAACAGTTAGTTGTCTTCTGACATGCCATGTTAGCAGAAAAGGGTACAAAGCAGGACTATAGTACAGTAAAATGTAAAAATCTAACCTCTTGCTTGTTTGGGTTTTTTTTCTGCACTCCCAATTCTTCAGCCCTCCTCACAAATACCTGTGCCACATCTCCTGTTTTGCAGGACAGTATCCTTTTTTATCCTTTCCTTCTAGCATCTTCATTTTGGTGGGGAAAAAAAAAAGGCAAGTATATTTTCTTTGAGTGCTTTCTTGATAGTTTTAAGTTCCTCTTGGTGCTTAGATCTCTAAGCAGTGAACCATCTCTCTATTGCTCACTCCGTAGCAAAGTGCAGGCACAGCAGCCACATGTCAGGCATAGGGAAATGCTTCAAGAAAGAATTCTAGCTAAGGGAGGGGAGAGGTTGTAAAAGGTGCCTGCATCGAGATCTTTGTGAGGCTTGTTATCTAAGGCAGTGGAAGTTGTTGGGTTACTTCAGTCACCAGGCTAGCACTGAATCCGTGGCATCACGATGGTAGCAGTGGAAAATTGCTCTTTGTAGCCTTCCAGAAGACATTTTCAGTTCTCACTATTGGGAAATAATCTGTTTAAACCTGCCCTTTTAAACTATTTTTATGCACAGCTCTGAAAAATAACTCTCTTAATTTCTTTTTAGTGCTGTTTTTCCTTTGTTTACTACATCTTCCTGAGAAGTGAAGTAGCTGGGCAGGCAATCTGGCCATGACTGCTCTCGCAGTTCACTTGTCTTCCCTACCCTCAGGGAGACAATATGCTTTTATTGGAAAGGAGTGACTGACCCAGACAGAGAGGCTTTGCTGCATATATTGTTCTAAAATGTATAGTTTACATTTGCTTTAAACTTCTTTTTTTTTTTTTTTTAAACTCAAGCCATTGGACTTCCCCTCCTTAATCCCAGGAGAACAGCTTGAGCAGGAAGCAGAGTCCTGCAAATGTATTTGGGAGTCTCTGTCGTGTTTTGCTTGAGATCTCTTCACTGGTAGAACATACAGGAAATATTTTCCCACTTATTTATGGGGAAGCTAAATATAACATTTCTTTACCCCTGGTCCTGCAATTCCTATTAAAATATATTTGGTAATTGTGAGTTGACAGGTCAGTGATTAAGTACAGTTTATCTCATGTAGGGCTCTGGGTTCTTTCTTTTAGATATTAACATCATGATAGCTGCCTCTTGTATAGGGTTGTGGAGAATTGTTTCTGAAGGGGGCTACAATGTAGCTAGGAAAACAGAAGTTTCTTACAAAACATGTAGTAGACTCTGTGAAGTTGGCAGCTACTTCTCCCACATCCTTCCCTTTCTTTCTGTTTTCTTTACTGAGGCATTGCTTTACAAGTTGTCTGCACTGGAGTATTTGTGTCTTGAGCAGTGAAGTCCAGCCAAAAGAAGTCTTGGTAGCTGGCCTAGAAGCTGAAGCTTTTCTTGGGGAAAGTCAGGTTTCTTGTAGTACTCTGTCAATGTTGACCTAAAATGGCCATTTTCAGGTTACGAGGGAAATTTTTTCTGAACTTTCTTAACCTTCCTCTTTTTTTTTTTTAATTCCACTGAGTATGATGCCATTTGTGGCATTTCAGATACAACAGCTATACAGCTCAGTTGCATCTTTCAAAATATGAGGTTACATTAAAACACAGTGAGTGAAATACACATTGAAATTGTGTTTACAAATTCTTGTGTTTTGAAAAGGAGCTTGTAACATGAAGATGCAAATAACCTGTGATTCTATAATGAGTCATTATGTGGCCAATATTGATTCTTGTTTTTTAAGCAATGAAAGAAGGATGAAAAAGGCAGGGTGATACAGTTATTCTGAAAGTCATTGACACAGTCATTTTGAGGGAGACTGCCATTCAAAAAGCAGTCCAATGGAAATATTTTAGTGTAAAAAAGCTTTCTTCATGCAGGGGGAATGCCTGAGGATTTCCAGTTACTGGTGAAAAAAATTCCTGGAAGAAATGTAGCTGCAACTATTCTGTCTTGGGGAAAAAAATAGCCTTTGGGCAGCTTAATTCAGTGTAGCTGCTCCCCATCACAGCCTGCAGCTCAAGGTTTCATTCTTTGCTCCAAACAAACCACATCCTCCCAGTACCACAGTTTGAACTCACTCTGCTGAAGCAAGGGGGCTGTTGTGCAGACAGGCACTCAAGAACATCTGTATGCTGGGAGCTTTCCATGTCCCTGCAAGGATGTACCAGACAAGAAGGCTTCAAAAATGCCCTCGTACTTATGGTTCAACTGACATGAAGCTGATACTGTCTTCATATCTGACCCTTGCTGATGTCATTAACGAGAAGTATGTACTAAACTGCTGGTCTTCTGTGGCTGATACTTCCTGTATATAAGCTGGCCTTGCAACACAAGAGCACTTGGCCTGTTAGCTGCCTGCCTCAAGCCTTGGAGTTGTTTAGTTCAGCCTGTGAATTTAAGAAGAACCTCCTCTTCGTTCCATTGATTGCCTGATCATCCTTTTAATTTGTTCACTAGGTAGTGGCAGAAAAGCTCATATCTTTTGTATAAACGTTGGGGGGAGTGGGAATCATGGAAGCCAGAGAATGAACAGGTGATGCCTCGTGGAAGAGCTCAGTGTCTTAATCAAGGCTGACAGGGCTTCTTACCTCATGGCTGGAAGTTGTTCCTCCAAAGTGCTGTGTTTAAAGGAATACAAAAATTATGAAGGCTAAAAGCCATTTTTGCATTTCTGCTTTGGACTGTAGAAATTGATTAAAACACCCTCAGCCACCTCCACAATGTGGTAATGCAGTAGTATAATATTGCAGTGTGTATGTTTGTGTGTTTTAGTTAGCATTTGGATAGGCTTCTGTATGTGTAGTTTTGAATATATCAGTAGCTTTTTGCCCAAATAGAATTGCTCTGAATATGCATCTTATCAGAGTTGCTCATTGCAGGCTGATCTCCTCTCGGAAGGCATAAAACGTTGCTGTGAGTCACCCAGCTGAACAGCTTGTTGCTTCCATGGTGAGACGCACCCTCACTGTGTGTGCCAGCAGTCATCAAACTCCTGGCAAACACCCTGTGACATGAACTTCTTGTGGCCTTGGTAAATGAAACACCTGTGGCACTCACTGAAACCCATTGTGGCTGGTGGCTGCTTTTGGGTACACTAGTCCTGCTCCTGAGGAACTCCACTGAGGCTTCAACGGAATAATGAAGCTACTGCATCTGTCTGGGCTGTTTCAGAGTGAAATTAGTGGGGAACTTAAGGCCACAGCGTAAACTTCCTGTATTGGAGTAATCAAAGACATTAGGATATGTAATCTGACCTAGTTTGAAAGAACTGTTTTATCACAGATCATACTGTCCTTGTGCTAAGCTCATACCAGAGCTCAGGAGGTGGCTTGGATGCTTGAGCTTTCACCACTCTGCAAGTAGGGCAGTGCAGGAGATCTCTGGGAATTAAATTCCAGAGGTGTTGTCTCAGGAGTTGTGCAGGTCTGGGACTTGGGATGCCAGGCTCCTTGTGCACAGCTTATCCCCTGCCTGTGAACCACAAAAAAGTCTGAGGTGAGATAAAGCAGGATCTGAAAAGCAGATAATGTGGCTCCTGCATGCTGTGGGTTCATTGAGCCCTGTATTTTCATAATTTAGGAGGCTGTAACACACTTGCTGTAGCAGCTGATACATGCAAGACCTTGCACCTTACAAGACCATCTGTAGGCTGCTGCTAGTTTGCCCCTAACTGGCTTTGCTGTTGTATGAGCAGGGCTGCTGCCCCAAAAGGAATTTGGAGCAGGTCCCAAAGCCAAGAGCTTGTTCTGGCTCTTAGACCAGATGAGAAGTGATAGGAAGTAGTTGGCACTGGCAGGGTTTTGTTGAGGGACACTGTGTTCATCTGTTAAGTCTCAAGGCCTCCTTACAAAAAGGCAGAATCTGTTCAGCTAGGCACATGAGTCTCTAGCTTTCAACTGGATTAAATATCTGAGAAGTGGATTCTAATGTAGAAAGCTGGGCTTGTCACAGGGAACTGTGGTTGTCCTATTACCCTCCCTGGGTGCTTCCATGTCCCTTCTGTTTTGATGTACAGAATTATCACATTTAAAACTGCAGAAAGAACTTTTAAGACTTGTTCAGCTGGCTTGGTTTGGCTTCAAGGGTTAACATCTGAGAAATGTGTATATTAGTATTCTTAAGGAAAAAACCTAAAACAAAACACTTTAAGCTTTTCATCTCTATACCTTTTAGTATGATGATGAGAGGGAGGGATAGGGCAATGCCTTGCATGTGTAAAATGTTTTTCTTTCCAAAGGAGAGCTTTGTTGGTACTTAGAGGTAGTCTGAGTCTTCTGCATGATGCAGGAGCAACCCTTTGGCTTAATCCATCTGAAAATTGAGTTTCCCACGAATCTCTGAAGCTACCACAGAGCCCAAGTCCCAAGAGCTGTGTTCCAGGCATTTAAAAACCAAACCCCCTAACCTTCAGTTGCATGTGGAAAGAAAACCTGTGGGATGCTGTCCCTCTGTCTGAAAAAAATAAAAAATAAAAATTGCAAGGTGTTGCTTGGCCAGGAAAAGGCCAGTCCTTAGCAAAGTGCAGTTAACCAGAACTGTTTCTGTATGCAAACAGCAGCACTCAGGGGCAGAGGGTCAGCAGTTGTCTGTGAGGTGGCCCGTTTCTTTGAGGAGAGCAGGTAGAGACTTTTGAGTCTCCTGTTTCTGTGCAGTAGTCCTGAGTTCTGGAGCATCTTCCATAGGAAACAGGGTGTCACACTGAAAATTTAGCTCCTAAGTAGCTCTGGGACGAGCAGGGAAGTGACTCAGCTTTCTCACCTACAGACAGGAGCTAAACCTAGTTGCCAGAGGAAATGTTAGGTGACAATATAAAGGTGTTTCTGGAATAAGAATTCATTCCTTTTTTGTTGTTCATTGTTTTTTTTGTCTTTTTGTTTTCCTTTCCACAGTTGCCCTCAATAGTTTAAAATAGTTTAAAGACAAACAACTCTTGGCATGCTCTTCAGATGATGCTGTAACCACTGTTATATATAATATAGCCTTTCAGAACGTGGTATTAAACGGTTAACTAGCTGCCATATTATATTGTCTTCCTGGGAGAAGTGTAAATCTTGAAATGACAGCTGCCTTTGCCTCTTAAAATTGCAGAATGGTTGACAAAGACTTTATTCACTTTCTGAAGAAGCAGAGTTTTTTCTTATATAACATCTAGCCAGTTTCGTTACTGGGTGTTTCCTCTGTTTTTGTTTCCAGCTGAGTTGTGCTTATGTAGGGTAGCAAGCTTGTGACTTAAGAAAGTGAAGTGAAACAGGAAAGATAAGATTTTTTTTTCTGTTCTTTTTGACATGTCTTTCTTCTCATTGGTATTTTGGTTGTGCAGCAGTTAGTACAACGTGGAAGCCTGGATTTCAGCACTTAAATGGATCTGCAGGCAGCTGCTACCCCTGTAGTGCAGGTCAAGTCTAACATTGCATAAACTCATCAGTGTGGTTGCACATTGAGATAAAATATTAATATCTTATCTCTTGCTTTTTGTGTCAGCCTGCTGCTCCATCCCTCAGCAGTTTGCTGTGTGGTGGCTGGGGGTAGTGATGTCCTGGGATGTGGTGGCCTTAGTGATGTCCTGGGAGTGAACCATCCTTCTGCACAGCTTCTGCGCTGCTCCTCAGCCTTCAATGGAAGAGATTATCATGGCAAGATGATACGAGCATGGCATAGATTCATATGCCTTCCCAAAAGCTGGGCACAGTTATATAAAGTTTAAGGCAAGGGAGGCCTTGTCAGTTAATGTTGATGGTATGACTGGAATACAGTTTGCATAGTCTCAGATAGTGAAATGAATATTTTTCACATAGACTTTACAGATCCCTTATCTTAGCTCATGCTTCATGCTGCAAAGATAACAACTGTGCCACAGGATTTTGCAACCCACAATTTTGGTCTTTGAAATAGAATTTTTTCTCCTTTACACATACACCAGAAACTGTTCTTGTCTGGAGGAAGCTCTATTTAACTTAGATCTGTTCATATTGACAGTAGATGGCTGAGACAGAAACTGTTCCAAAATAACCCTTATGAGCGAGGAAGTTAAAACTTGACTTTCCCTTTATAAGAAGGGAAAAGTTTTACATCTTTTTAGTATTTGGGGAGATGATGGCATGAGCCAAAATAAATTGTTAAGCTTGAATAATTGCTTACATCTTTATTCTAAACTTTGTTTAAAAAAAATTGCAAAACCCCAAATGAACAAACTCAAAACCAAACACACCCCCCTCCAAAAACAACCCCAAACCAAGACTACTTAGCTGGTTTCAAGTTCAGACTTGCAAGTTTGGTTTAAGGACAGATGTGCACAGATTGCCATGAGCCAAAGGGGCAATGTGCAAAGATAGCTTGAGGTGAAAAGCAACATGTATTTGTCCTACATCGTAGCAAGCAAATGAAATCTGACATCCTGGGGGTACTTTACGCTTCTTAAACTTTGCTTTGATGGTGAATGTTTCTTTCACATGCTGTGGGAAATACTGAAGAGCCCCGGATGAGAGGGTAATTAGCAAAGAGTTTTTTCTGGGGCAGAGGATGGGAAGCCCTTTGCTAGCTGACTTGTGATAACAGTCAGTTTTGCTAATGCGTGTCTTCTTGGCTTGGCTCAGTTTCAGTGCCCCTGTGTGGTGTGGAAGCATGCTGTGAAAATGTGACAACTTCCTGCTGTGATAAAGAACCCTCAGCTCTTCCAACAGGTGCAACCTTTAGCTCCAGTCCTCAAGATGCACAGAAATGTTTGCTGTCCTGGGCAGTCAGTATTGTCAGTCTTCAGTGGAGTAACTTGCTCTTGAAGGAGTAGTGGAAGAGGCTTGAGCCTGGCCTGAGCTAGATCAGAAGGCAGAGCTTTGTTTTCTGTGTTGCAGAGCTGTGATAAGAGAATTACAAGGGGAAGCTGCATTCAAGAATCTGTAATCCATGATGGTGGCTCTGACTGAAATGGAGTAATCTTATGTTAAAGGGTGCTTTAACCCATGAAAGCTTTATAAATATTAATTCTATTCTTTTGTTTCCTAATAAAAGGCTTTTATTCATGAAATCACTATTTATTTATTAACCTGACAAACTAATAGCAAGCTCTCTTCTTTCAGTGTATGCATGTGCCATATCACAATTCTGCTTGTCACCATAATAAGAACTTCATTCATCTGCTTTAAAATGTCATTGATAACAACCTGGCAGTGGCCCAGCTTGGAGCAAGTTAACTACAAAAGGCTGCATTGTAAGCCTTTTGGAGAGTACATGCTACATTAAGTCTAAAATTATAAAATAAAAAATTTAAAAAAATGTGCAGGCTGATCTGGGCTGCATACAACTGCCAAATAGCTTCAAACCTCTGCAGAAATGCAGTTCTGTATAAAAGATTTCTGGCTAAAAATGGGATATTTTGGAATTAAGAGTGCATTCTGCTCACTTGAAAACCTTTGAGGTACACTGAATTTATAAACCTCATCTTAAAATGAGAGGAAACATCTTACTGAACCACAGGCAGCTAAATAGGAGCTTGTACATGTTAAGATCTTGTTGTTTCCTCTGGTCTCTTCTTTCTTTGACTGAATGTCCAGGATAAAAACCACAGTCTGAAAATAAGCCACAAGCCTCCAGGAGTTAAACTGCAGTAGTACAGTGAGGGAGTCTTCCCTGGTTGTAATGCCCTGCCTCAGCTGCACTCTGTACACCATATTTACCACTGGTAGGTTCCCAGGGTGCAGGAAAGCAGGGTGTGCATCACATGCTGAAGTTCAAGTGCCAGATCTTTCTGCCAGCTCCCCAGGAGGTACCCGGGCTACCCACTGCTCTGGCTTAACGTTCGTGGCAGTTTAGTGCTTTTATACTTTCCTAGCCTTTAAACTATTCAGAAAACATTTTTAGGGGTTCAAGGGACCTCTAGAGATCACCTATTCCAGTCCCTCTGCTAGAGCAAGAGTACATTGCATGGGATTGTATCCAGATGGGTCTTGGATGTCTCTGGAGAAGGAGATTCCACTCTCTCTCCAATCAGCCTGGCCTAGGGCTCGATCACCCTAAGTAAAGAAGTAAAGAGTAAAGAGTAAAGAAGTTTTTTCCCCCCATATGGAGGTTGAGTTTCCTGAACTCTAGCAAACCTTGCTGCCTGGATGAGCGTGAACTGAATTGCCCTTGAAAGAGGCACAAAGCTTTAAGAGATGCTCCCAAGGGTCTTTAAAACAGGCCCTGTCCTGTGTAACTGGTGGGGGCTGTGTGTTTTCATCCAGCCCCTGAGGTAGCACTGAGCAGTTGAACAGAACGTGAAGCTTTAAGGCATCTTCATCTGAGGTCTTCTGGGAGCACTGTAAGCACGCTGTACATTATTAGCATTGTTCTCATCCTACACCCTAGAGGTGTAAAAGGTTCAGGCATCGTGGTGAAGGCCCCACTCAGAGCTGATGTGTGTATTGTCTGAGTTCTTAACTGGAATGAGTCTTAAAAAACTCCCCAAAAACCAAAAGCTACAATTTCATACTGCTGATGAAGACCCTGCTCAGAGCTGATACGTGTATTGTCTGAGTTCTTAACTGGAATGGTCTTAAAAAAACCCAAAAGCTACAATTTCATGCTGCTTCACTTGTGTGGTTTTCTTGTTTTGTCTCTTTTTTAAGTATAGTGTATGGACAGCGCCGTGGGTTAGGGAACGCTTCGGCTTCAGAGACTTTTCCTATGTAGCCTTCCACTGAAGTCAATGGGCGTGGAGGTAAGCGGTGCCAGTGCTTCCTGACCACATCACTACCACCCACACTGGAGCCTGATGTGCACAACACTCCTTGAGTTTGAGCATTGAGGGGTTTTTTCTTCCCAAAAGTCGCATGTGATTGCACAGTGAAGACACTACTTATTTGTGTAACCAGAATCTGCTCTGAGCAGTGAGCAGCAGAGCGCGGGAGGGCTCACACATACTGCATGAGCACCTGCCACTGAACCTCAGCTACTCAGTCAAACTGGAATGTGACTTCACAGCTGGTCTCCAAGTAACGTTGAACTTAAGGTTGAATGTTGTTGCCTGAAGCGTTTGTGCTACTGATGCTCAGCACTTTTTGCCCTGCTGTTGTTTATTTTACAACCGTTGAGTTTAGTCGCTCATTCTCTCTTCAGTCTCTGGTTTTATCACTAGAAGTCAGAATTGTGAGAGGTTCTTGCTTTCTGTTGATTTCCTTTTCTGTTAAAACACAACCTTCTCTGTTGAAACAACTTGGTTGCTGCACTTCAGTTTCCATCTAGTGGCTTAAAGCCAAGGGAAGGGGAACTGTTTGAAATGACCTGATATTCACAGAGATATCAACAGCTGGGCCTGGTGACTAAACTGTTGTGATAAAACACAAATTCATTAGTTGAAATGCTGTTGAAATCCACTGACATTTCTGTATTCCTAATAGAAGGCTTTAAAATATCCAGCTGCACACTGATCGTCTCCAAGCATGTGACACTGACATCAGTCCTAGAAGTGAGGCATTGAATTGCCTCCAAAAATGAGCTCATTGGGTGATATTCAATGCACCAATTTAGTAAAATATTAGCTAATTCGATTACATGGTCACCTGTACCTACTGTTTGAAAGATGGGAATTGATGCCAATTTTGGCTGCTGCCATTCCAGATCTCACTGTTACAGACCTAAGCTCCGTTTGATAGGATGCTGTGCTCCCACTGTATGTTGGGAGCTGAGCAGGGCAAAGCCCATCTCTAATTGTTATCAATTTTCTCCAAGACATTGCCATTTTTTGTTTTTTTTTTCCCCCTCCACCCCTCCCATGAAGCTATAGGGAGTAAGAGTTTAGAACTCTTACTAAGCAGGCCCTCTGATAAAAAAATGCCTCATGATAGAACATGAATCAATGATAAGACAAGGAGCAATGGGTGCAAGCTGGAGCACAAGAGGAAAAGGAAAAGCCTTTTCCCTGCGAGGGTGACACAGCCCTAGGAGAGGCTGCCCAGAAAAGTTGTGGAGTCTCCCTCTCTGGAGACATTCAGAACCTGCCTGGATGTGATCCTCTGTGACCTGATCAAGGTGACCTTGCTCTGGTGGACCAGATGATCTTTCGAGGTCCCTTCCAACCCAAATCACTCTGTGATTGATGTTCTTATGACTCTCAACTTGTTCAAATGGCTGCATAAAAACCAGCCAGGTCCTTTCCCAGGAGCCTGGGTAATGGTTAATCTTCAGCCTGACCTACCATCCAAAGCCAGGTGACTAGTCATGACCGAAATAAAACCAAACCGTGGCAGAACCATCCTGGAGGCTGGCTGATGTGAGTCTCCAGCTTCCTCCCCTCCTGTAGCTTGAGGTCACCAGTGATTGCTCACTTCCTCTTATGACCCACACACAGAGCACGCGTCCAGGCAGCACCTCATGGTGGCCCCTAATAAACATACATGTCCATTAATTTGTAGACTTGAAGAAATTCTGTATTTACCTGTAATTACAGTAGAAGACAGTGCCTGAACATATCATGTGCCTGATTATTTGAAACACAGACATAAGAGAAACAGTAAGGTAGGAGAAGGTGTCATGAGAATTTGTGCAGAAACAGTCGTCTCCCCCCGCCCAGTATTTTTTTGCCTGTTATTGCACATTACAGGATTGTTTGGTTTGGATGCTGTTTCCTGATGAATAGTCTTTATTAAGCTGGCCATAATGTTGCTCTTTCCTGTCAAGAAATTCTGCTGCTAACATAAGTCAGATGAAGATGCTGTATCTTACAGGGCTGTGATGATATTGCCTAAATTGTGATCTGTAATGCAATTAAAGAATTATACCGTGAAAACCAGAATGGAAAAATTGCTGCTGGTGTATACAGAAAGCTGAGATGATGAGAAGCTCTTAAAATCCCAGAAAAGAAGCTAGGTTTGAAGAGCAAGCAGCAGAAAATTGGATAGGAAGAACTCTGTAAATGATCCCTTAGAGTAGCCAAGAAGGCTTGTTGAACTCTGCAAAGTTCAGTGGAGAGTGTGCTCTGATGTCCTGGGTGAGACAGTCTCTTCTTCCTACTTCTTGTTTACAAGAAGCTGGCATGTTTTCAGTGTAAGCTTCTGAAATCTCCTAGGTGGGACAAAATAGGCCTTTCATCTAGGAAGTTAGCTACAGTGGCATCTATTCAAGTTGGCTTAATGACTGCTGCCTGGGTTTTGTTAACTTTAGGAATGATGCTGATGAGGAGTGAGGTCTCGGGGTAGGACTGTCCCTGCTGAACCCCAGCACATGCAGGCTGCAGCAGCTTCAGATGCTGCCTCTGCAAAATGATGAAATACGCTTCCCCTTCTCTCAGTAAAACGCCTGTGGTACACGTCTGTTGTTTCAGTTTGTCTTTGTTTAACAATTGCAGGAGTTGGGCTTGGAAATGGAGAGCTGAGCCCCATCTATCTGCTGTTGGAGGGCAGGAAGAGGGGAGGATGGGGAGAAGAGGAAAGCAGCTTTGCCCATGCCTGTTTTGATACTGAAGAGCTTTTTCCAGTGATTTGAGAGGGGGGTGGGGAGAAAACCAGATGCTCTTAGGAAGTTCATACCATTGTTAATAATGTAATTCACAGATGGTGGTGAAGGCCTTGAAGAGGCTTTCATGCACTACTTATGCTCTGTAATAGATCATCACATAAGGGCTCACAAATAGAGATGACTTAATCCCAAGGATGAGTCTACAGTGATCTATCTGATAGTGGCCCTGCAGATCACTGTAACCTTTTAAACAGGGAAGAACCTTCAGGATCCCAGAATGTTGAGCACTACTCAAGACATTAATTCCTAATTAAATTTTCAGAATAAAATGTTAGTATGGCTTTGAGACTTTTCTAATAGAAGTGGCTCTTAGGAAACAACAACAACAAAAGTACCTTTATCCTGGTACAGAAATCAATACAGACAGCAGAAGTGTGAAAATAAGTACCATCTTATTAAGAGAGAGATCTACTTGTGTTTCTCTTTATCTGGTTGGAGTTGGAAACAGACCTTGTAATGTGCTTTCTTCTTAATAGCTTTTAGTTAGTACTTCTTGACAGCTAAGACTGTGGGTTGCATGGCCTCTTGTTTGAAAAACAACCTGCTTTTACCTATGAGCTTTGGTGTAAATGAACAATCTGCTGGTTTTCAAACATGCACTTTTAGCTCGAGTCTATGCAGGTACATTCAGATATTTGTATTTGAGAGGCATATCAATAAGTTCTTCACTGGTGAACATCTGCACTGGCTGTGATATAGCCAAAAATCTGTATTAGGGATATCTGAGCAATATTAGTGTATATGGGCAGCACTAGAAATGAAGAGTGGTAAACATGAAATCAAAAGCCTCACGTGAGAACGGATCTTTGCCTTGTTGTTTGCTTCTGTCTTTTCAAGCATTGCTTCTCCCTTCCTTTATCTCCTAAAATGTTTCCATATTGGCTTTTATTACTTTTATTAACTTATTCAAGTTTAAATTGTGTTTAATAAATTGGCTTCTTGTGATGTTTGTCATGTGAGGGTTCATGAGCCCTGAAGAATGTGCTCCTGTGACTTCAGCCGTGCGTTTGCCCAGACCAGTGCAGACTGTATCATTTGTTCTTGCTGGTCGTGTGTTTCGAGCTAAGCAGTGAAGGGAGTGAGGGGCAGAAAAAAGGGGGACTATTTCAGGAATAAGCTACCAGAAAATCTCAGAGTACTTAATTTTTTACCTTGTTCACTGGTCAAATACAATCCAGGATACCTTCCCTATTTTAAGAGAAATGTTTTCTGCGTTGGAAACTGTTTTTTTTTTTCTTGGGATCCTCTTTTAAAAATGCAGGGGGTGGGGGAAGGGGGAGGAATGCTTTGGTAAAATATGTATGATGAAATCTTGGGTGAAAGAGATTTTTTTAATTTTTATTAAACCTCAGTAAGGGTTGTGTGCTTTAACCACAAAAGTTGGAAATTATTTACTGTGTTCTGTGTTTTTACATGCAACTGTGGCATCTGTAAAGCGATATCTTTTATTACTACAGTAAAATGACCAAAGTTGAAATGCCATATCTGTCAGTTTTATTGTTTCTCCACAATGGCCAAAGTTTTTGAGCATTAATAGTGCTGTTAATGACCCTGTATACAGCTCCTTGGCACTGCCAGTCTGATGTCCGTGTCCACTCCACCTCTGCACGGTGGAAGCTGGGTCCTCCAAGGGCTGAACACTGACAAGGTCAGGCCTCCAGGTCAGGTTGGTTTTAAGCAGAGCTTTTGAGCATTTGGGCATCTTTCTATTTAGCTTTAATTTCCTTCCTTGATACTGTGTAATAATGGTTTTAATATATATATGTGTACTACTACTGCTCTCCCGTCCTCCCTGTTTCCCCCACTCTGTCTGCCCCGGCCTTTGATGCTGGGGTATAAATTATACTGGGTATAAATCAGTTCTGAACTCTTCGAGATCAAGGCTTTATGGGAGAGGTGACCATCAGCTAGAGCTGTTCAGTGCCCTGGAGTTTCTGCATATAGATGCCCTGACAGTAAAGCTGTCCATCTCCAGTAGCTTTCCTTTTCTCAGCAGATGGGCTGTGCTCCAAAGTTCACATACTATTAGCCTGGTTTTATACTTTTTATGTCTGTGTGGGCTAATGCATTTCTTCAGATTTGAATCCAACATCAAAGTAACACTGGTTGAATACAATGCTTTTTATATCACCTTCTTTCCCTCCAAGTTGAGTTTTGTCTTTGGCTCTGAGTCTAGTATTTCTTGCTTTTTAATTTGGGGCTTTTTTGCTTGTTCTGCACATTGTTTAAAATAACCCAAACTACAACACCCAAACCTCCCCCCCCCACCTCCAACCCACGCATAAAACTCTGTTTTGTTTAGCTCTTACAGTATTTCCATTTGGCTTGGAAAATGTGGATTTGTGAGCACAGGGAATCCTCATTTGGCTGGTCACCCAAGCTTTCTTCAAGAGCATTAGAAGGATCTCCAGCTTAAGTTCAGCAGAGTGCCGACCTGTTCTAGTTTTAATGAGATTTATTATACACATACCTTTTGGATTCTACAGCCTTGATCTTCAAAACAATCTGTATAAACCTGTTAGTAAAGCAAAACTATTGACAGAAAACTGACTCTTTTTGCTGAATCTACCCTGTGTTACTACTGCTGATTTTTGCAATTAAAATAATTTCCCTTGTGCCATTGGCACATCACTTTTCTGTGTTGTTTGGCAAAATACTTGTATTTGTGTTAATTTTATAGATACAGCTGCAATCTCAATACATACCAGAGAGATTGAGGAGAGTGATCTTGGCCAGATGCAAGTCTGTATTTTCCCTAAAATTATCTTTGGCTTTCATAAAAGCTTGAGGGCATTTAATGACTTGAGCTTTGTCAGCTTATGAAACCTGGGAAGTTCTTGACTCGCTCCAAAACGAGTTCATGTGACCTTTCAGCTTGTCAGATATCTTTGGGACTCCCAAGAGCTCACAGGGGATCCAGAAGCACCAGAGGAGAGTGAATGTGCACTGGGTAGTGAGTGAAGGCAGCGTAACAGAGAAAGGACAACACGAGCGGGGAAGTGTCTGGAATGAGAGTATCTGGGTCAGCCTCCTCCGGAGCTGCAGGACACGTGAGATGCTGCAGTAGTCTGGCTTCACTTCTTTCACTTTGGTGGCTTCTGTGGCTGTGTTAAATCTCTGTGAAGATGCACCTTGACATGCCTGTGGCAGAGGTGGCCGGGGAACAGAGCGATTTGACTTGTTCCATCAAGATTTGGCAAGTCTAGTGACGGGGTGATCTCTGGAGCTGTGGAGTAAGATGTGGCTTGTGACTGACAGAGTTCATTAGTTTTCCCTAAAAAAAGGGAAAACCTTTTTTCTCTAAAAAGTGCTTGAGCTGGGTGTTTGTACATGCAGCCCCTTTGTACATGCAGCCCCTCAAGTCCGCCGAGACCAGTGCATCGCTGGGTGTAACGCCTTTCCTTTTTCTTTTTTTCTTTTTTTTTTCTTGTGTGTTCCTATTAATGGAAGCAGAGAGTAAAATGTAATCTTAAAATAGCTCCTCCATGAATGCAGAAACATTCCACTTCTGACTAATGGACCATTCAGAACGAGTGTTTAAGTATGCATGGGAGACTGAGCGGCGGCTTTCCCTATCTGCCTGAATGGAGTCAGAACCATACTGCAACTCAGAGCTCTGCAGGCTTTTCACTTTTTTTTTTTTTAATTTTTTATGGTCTTTTTACACTGAGATGAGCAGGTGTGAGTAGCTGCTTGCCATCTCTTGGGTCAGGCAAGCATCTGATGGGATCGCTCGTTCTCACTGCCCCCGAGACTGAGGATCTTGGAAGGGCAAGGCTGATAAACAGTCCTCAAAACCAGATTTCTTTTTCTCTTGGTTGTGAATGACCAGGAACACAAAGAGCTTATGGTCTGAGTCCTGGCTCTAGTGCATAGCTTGAAGAGCTTGGCAAGCACCAGGGAGCCCATGTGCAGTGTTTGCTCTCCGCAGCCATGTGCGTCTCTCCAGAGCCTCTGGCCCAGCTTCACTGTGAGAGTGACACACAGATACGTGGGGGCTGCGGGGGCAGCATCAGTGTGGTCTGTCAGTCACTGACCTAGAGCCTGGCCCAGCTTAAGAATTTCACTGAGCTGCTCACTGCCTGCCCTGGGGATGGTGCTGGGTTGCACAGGGCTCCCTCCCAGGGACAGGTGCTGCTGGGAGCAGGTACAGCCTCATCTGTCAGAAAGGGACACGCATTCTCACAGTCTCTTGTCCTTGCTCCCTGTGTGCTGCAGGAGGGAATGGGCAAGACTCTTCTTGGGATTCTTCCACATCTTCCCTGGGTGTGTTTTGGTTCTTCTGTGGGGTAGATGAACATCACAAAGTCCTCATGGTCTGTGTGTGCCAGACTCACTAATGCACCAGCCTCTCCTGCAGGCTGAGCCCTGGGCTGGCTGTTTGCTTCCAGGGCTGCCTTCACTCTCCTGCCCACAGGGCTTCAGCGCTGAGGAGCCGTCTGAGCCACATCACCCAGGCAAAGTCTGAAGAAGGGAGTTTTCTTCTGCTGACCGGTGTCACCTTTCCCAGCACTGTGTGGCCTCTGTGGCTATAATGGTGCAGCCATCTCATTTAGAGCTGACCTCAAAGGCCAGTTCTCCTCTCCTCCCAAAAAAGGGGGATTTTCACATCAGGGCTTACGCTGATTTAAGGCTGCTTTATCTTAGTATAGCATAAACCTGTTTCTAGTTATCTTAAGGCAGAAGGCAACTGGGGGATTTGGATCGGGCTGGATGATTGATTCCTGCTGACTTAAACAATCCATAAGGAGTGCCTTTTGCCCTTACCTAGCTAATCTTAATTTCCTTTTCTGGCATAGGCAGCAAGTACTGACTCTGTGCTGTCTCTTGCAGCAGGACAAAGTTCTGGGAAGTGCCATTCTTTGAGCACTGGCTTCTGTGGTTCTGCTCCTCAGGTGGTTATTTATGCGAAGCACCAGCCAAAGGGAAGGGAGAGTTTTAACTGGATTAACCTCAAGAAGAGAGTGTGGGGATTTAGGGATTAAGAACCCAAAGGCAGCCAGCAATCACTGACTTAAAACCATCCAGAAGAGAACCAGCTTCTATAGCTTGTGAATACAGTCCTTCCTTACCTGTGTAGCGTTGAGATTAATAGCATTTTACCTTTGAGGTATTACAGAAGGTGGTCTTAGGGACAAGAGAGGTTTTCTCTTAAGATTTGTATATTGATTGGAAACTCTTCTTAATTGGCACCTCTTTAAGAGCTGTTGGAGTCCTGAGTGGTTAGATGTGATTTGGAGCCTGGCATGCAGGAGGTGTGTTGGTGGCTTGCTCCAATAGAAGGAGAACATCTGGTTTTGATAGACCTGAAGCTCTCCTGACTTCACACACTCCCCTCTTACACCTTCTACCCTTGCTCTAAAATGTTTCTATTGTCCCATATATTTTTTTCCACTGATGCTGTTATGCATCCCCTGCAGGGAAAATCCTACTAGATTACAGGATTGATAGAAAGATTGGGAGGCGTGGGAGAGATCAACAAAAACCTGTTACTAAGGAGACATGAGTTTTAGTATTGTGCCTCTAATGGCCAGTCTGACGAAGGGGAAACAGATGGTACAAAGGAGGTTGGGATTATGTAGACACATACTGCTGGGCCACAAATCTGATACATCTATTGAACTTCAGGGGTCAGGCAAATGCAGTCTTGTGCCAAGCCTGATGTGGTTCCTTCACCTTTGACACAGCATTTCTGTCCTTCCATCGTTAAAGGCAGTTCTGGACAGTGGTCTTCTGCATCAGCCCATCCTGCTCCTGGGAACAGCCTGGTTTGGCATGGAGTGAGGGCAAGCAGCAGTATGGAAGCATGTCCCTTTGACAGGTCAGGCTGTGCCCACACTTGGATCCCCAGAGGGGGAAATAACCAAACATTTATTCTGGTTTAGTACAGCTTTCGTCCTGTTACCGATGTACACATGTAGAAACGTGACTTCTCTTCCAGCCTGGGAGAATGGGAGGATGGATGGTGGCCACAGCCACTCCCTGCTTTTGATATAGCCCAACCTTTATTGCAATATAATGTTTCACTGGGGCTGAAATTTCAGGAGTGATGCTCCCATCTGTGTGCTGCTCGCCAGGCGCCTGCTTCTGCTGCTGCCTCTCTGGAGAGAGACCTGAAACGACACTGCCATTGTGGACTGAGCAGTGGGTAAATAAGCAGAGGCAGGACTCAGCCTGGCTGAGGAGAAACCGTGCTGGAGTCGCTTCTGTGAGAGTCCAGGATCTCTTTTTCTTGTATTTAACCTGAGGCTCTAGAGAGTGTTGCAGTACACAGGGCACGGATTCGTTAGTAGATGGGGAGTGCTAGATGACTAAAGTACTAGAATTAACAGCTTGACAGCGTTTCCTTCTTTCCTTTTCTCTCCTCCCACAGCAATTTGGAGTGATACCCAAATAAACAATAACAAATAGATTTTTGGAGGAGCTGGCTGGAAGAAATAACAAAAGTCAAGGGGCACTCATTATGCAACTTTGTTCTGCTCATATTTAACTCATCCACAAAACCCTGTTCTACTCCTCAGCTCCATTTTCCTCTTTTTTTCCCCCTTTTTTTTTTAATTCAGCCCCTGTTGTCAGAGGTGTTGTTGTATTTGCTGCCTTGTTTCTAGGCCCTCAAACTCCTCAGACCCTTGTATCTGCAGTTGGCTGTAGGCATACAGTGCTGACAGTGGAGAAACAGTGTACAAGAGCCTCTAAACCAGCAAAAAAATGGTTCAGCACATTGGCTAAAGTTCCAGCAACGTGAGACTAATACCTGGGTGTATTTTTTTAAGAAGTGAGGGAATCTGGGTAATTTATAACCATTACATACCAGTTAGTAGTGGTGATGCCCTGCCAGAAGTGGGGCAGCTGGGAGGCCGTCCTGCGCCCTGGGGATGGATGGAGGCTGCAAACAAGGAGTACGTTTTGTACCTTGTGATTCTCCCTGCAGTGTCTTGCCAGGGAATATCTTCAGGCATTCCTTCCCCTCTGCTCTCCAAAGACTCAGCTTGTGTCCTGCATGCACAGAAAGCTGTCCCTGCAATTCCTTTTGAAGTTTTGCCTGAAACACTTGGGGTTTTTTTCCCCTACTCAAACGTAGGCTAAAGGTAAAGAGAATTTCTTGACAATTTCTCTTCTGATACAGCCTAAACTCCTGCTGCTAAACCTCTACCAGCTGCTTCTGTTCTAGATATGTCACTGTGATAGAGCAGAGACTCCCTGGCTGTGCTCTTCCTTGAATCCAGGGTTATGCAATAGCAGCCTGCGAGTGCCAACGCAGATGCTGCTGCATCCAGACACGCTTTACAATGTAGTTGCTTGGAAACCTCTCTTTTTTAAATTTTTTTCCTCCTCACAAATAGTAGGTAACAATTTGCAACTTAGAACTATACCCTTGAGCACAGTGTCGGGTTAAGCAATGTTAAGAATTTGAAATATTAATGATTTCCCCTCCATAGTGCTCTTTTTGAGGTCAAATGTTGTGGAATTTGAAAAGATTGAGTGTTGCTCTGCTTCAGTTTTGGAGTTTTTTATTTCACCTCCTTATGTGTTCAATAACTTCCTGTTTGGAGAATTTTTTTCATCCAGAAAATCATCCTTTCATTATTGATGCAGTAGGCCAAGGGCCTTAAGTGGCCTGACTGTCGGCACTTACACTTCAGAGGGGTCATGAAGCTTCCTGCCCTGTTGGTAATTCATCCCTGGCATTGTACATTTGTTACATCAAGGGGAGATCTGACAGGAGTTTGCAGGGATTGGATCTTGGAGGAGCTGAGTGGGTGAGAGTCTCTTGCACTGCTCTGGCAGGGAGGAAGATGCTTGTGTGTTGCAGCCAGCCACTCGGCTTTAAGAGCATGTTGCTGAGCTGGTGTGAAGTGAGGATGCTACTTAAATGTGTCTCGTAGATGGCTGCATGGAGTTTCCTCTGTGTAATTTAAGGCAAGGTGTTGAAAAGAAAATCCCATGCCTAGTTATGCTGCTGCTGGCTGGGAATTCAAGTTTTATCAAGAGAGCTGTGCTGGTGCAGCTTCATTCTGTGGTCACAGCCATGATGTAGATAGGAATGGCATCCAGATAGCTCTATTCTTGTCCCCTTATGGGAATAATACATTGGACATACGATGCAGGTGAACCTGCATTGCTTTAGTGACCCTACTATACATGCTGGGAAAAGTCAAAGCTCTGGAGTTGTAACTTGAGCTGTGCCTGTACAGCCCCTAGTGTAACTCCCTGGATTTTAATGGAGGTAACTGTAACAGGAGGACAAATGAGGCTGCTGTGAGTGTGCACCAAGCTAAACTGGATGTTAACAGGAAGATGGCTGATTTCAAGACAAAGACCCTTCCCTTCCAGTGTACCTCCCTTCCTTCCACCCTCCTCCTCCTCCTAAAATAGCCCTTCAGTGCAAGGAGTGAAAACCAACTATTTCCCTCCTTTAAAAACACATGTAACGTTTGTTCATCTCAAAACTGGCTTGAACCAGAACCTGGTGTTGTGGTCTGGTCTATTGTCTTATGCCTTGTAAAGTGTAATAGTATTGCTCAGGAATGATAAAAAATTATCAGCTTTGATCAGCAGTTCCAGATCTCCAACTTCTCTGCCTATGGCTTGTTAGCTTTTAAGTTTGCTCTTAAGGCTCCTTCAGCCTTGTTTAGTCAAAGCTGTTTGGGGTTTTTTGGTTGTGGTTTGGAGTTTTTTCCCCCTTTCTTTTAATGCAGCAGCCCAGAAGACACTCTGTCAGCTTCTAAGGTGAAGATGTCAGGCCTGGGTGAGGAGGTGCATATGTCTGCGCTGCTTATGAAAGCTCTTAAGTGCACTGGGAGGTTGAGAAAGGTCTGTATATTAACTGGTAGTGACTGGAGATGGTCTGAGGTGTCAATGTCCATCCTTTGTAATTGCATAGGGACAACTTCATGCATGTAAATGTGTCACCCTGCGTGAATGAGTAATGAACAGCTGCTCACTGTGGTAACCTGTGGAGCTAGGATGTCATTTTAATCACAGACTGTTGTGTAGAAGCCCTGCCCTGAGCTTCACCAGTGTACACACACATATCTGGGATTTGGCCTTAGTCACACTCTACTCATGCCATCAGCAGGACTTCCCAGTATGAAAACTGGAGTTCTAGTGCCCGTGTTTATACAGCAAGTGAGTTTTCTCACACTTGTTCCATCACCACAAGCATTTGCTGTTGTTCTAGGGAAACAAATGCTTTTAGATTTTAAGACTGCCAGTGGACAACTCCATTAGTTGTGCCTAAATGAGATTAAACAGGCATCTTCAGGATTCTGGGAGGCATTAAAACTAGCAAAGCATCATAATTATATTAAATATCTGCCTTTTCTGTCTGATGAAAGGCCTTCTCAAAGCTACAGGAAGGTTCTGTTAAGGGAGACAGTAGATTTTTTAATTATTATTATTTTAATTTTTTTAGTGTCCATAAGTGTCTAGAGACTTCTACTACAGTTTTTAGAGTGTAGCTGTGTATAATACTCCTTTGACACGGCAGTATTTGATGTGAATATGCATGTACCATGTCTGTATTCTTTTTTTCTTTCTCCCTTGGGTGCGTCCCTGTGATTAAGGCAAAAGCTGTTGTACTCTTCATCAGGCAAGCTTATTCACTGCAGAAATTCAATTGACATTAATCTCCTTTTTAATCTGTTCTTGTGGTGCAGTGTAGTAGGCTGTGTCACACTGTATTTTTCGTCCTGACTCTTGTTGTACCAGTTGGAGGCTTTTAATTTGTCTTGAAGTGTTTGAGTTCTATTTCTGCAGTTTTTAGTGAGGCCTAATCTAAACACAGTTTGCATAAATATCTTAGCTCCAGCAGGAAGATGAAGGCTTTGATAAGGAACTTGTTTTTTTCTCTCTCCAGAGCAGGACAATGTCTTTGACCTAAATATACCAATTACTGACACAGCAAAGTGATACAGAAAACAATCCGAAAGGAATGCCAACCTCTGAATGAACACTTGGCTGCAGAAAGCTACTGCTTATGTGGAACCTCAAACAGAGATGAAATAAATGTGAGGAGGAAAACTGTTCATTCAAAACATTTCATGCAAATAGTGATGGGTGAGGGAGAAATGGCTGGAGAAAGCTGCTTGTTTACCCCTTGTTCCTGCAGCTCTGGAGAGGTAAAGGCACTATGCAAAGCACGGTGCAGTTCTCCCTCTTCCCATTTTTGGCTTCATTTGCTCAGCTGAGCTTTTTGAAGAACTTTTATGTCAAACTTAAAGGCTTCCTGGTAGCAGCTTCTGGTTTTGAAAAGTATTTGATGGCAAATGTAAGTATTTCAAAAGGTGTCTGCAAGCTCTTGAGTAGCTCTCTAGAGCATACTGGCTGACTTTATTAATTAGTTTCATCATTTTTAATAATGGTTAACCATCTCCAGAGACCAAGGGATCCTGAAGTGAACTGGCTTTCTCATTTGAGGCCTATCCTCTATTGGCAAGTACTCACATCCTGCTGATGGTTTCCATAATAACTGAATAATCAGTTCATACCAACTGCTGCTGATTTCTGGTTGTCTTTGTTCTCCATGTTGCAGCTGTGGAACTTGCAGGCTCTGGCTGCCCTGTTTTCTGGTGGTCAAATTACCATTTTTAGTATCAAACTGCTGCTAGACACGGGCTGGAAATGGTACCTGATACAGTTCAGCATCTTCCCTCCAGCCCTGGAAGCTCTAGTTGGTAAATTCGAGCTTCATGCAAGAAAAAAGGGAACCCTTTATCAACCCAGGTTTTCGAGTCAGCCTTTGTTTCCTTTTACCACCCAAGTGTTGTTGCTGGCACTTCAGCCTTACTGCAAATGCAGTATGTGTGGGCTTTCTGCTAACATGGTTTATTTAAGAGATTGATACAACTCAGACTACTGTATAAAAGTCTCTCTGCTACAGAAATGTGTAATAGATATTTGGCAATCTGACTCAGACATTTGTCTTACTTTGTTCCCATGGATGATTTGAGATTATTGATAGGACCAGCCTTGTGCAGGGCCTGCTGTTGAACAGGCATCTGTCAGCCATATTCAACATCTTGGAAGATGTGGAACTTCAGTTCAGTGTGATGTCTACACAGATTCTGGTAGGTCCTGGTCCTTTAAACTTCAAGGGCCTTTCTTCAGTTGCTTTTTTGGGCATCTTATGCCAGTCCCGTGCAGATGTCAGACACCCCAGGGCATCTCTAATGTCACCAAGTGTCTGTGTCAAGAGTAGAGTCGAGCCCTAAAGAATATGAACATGTAGTGGATGCTCTTATCTCCAGGTGACTTGTACTGCATCAGAGGAAAGGCTGTGGCTGCAGCAGTGTCTCCCTCTCTGCAATCCTTGTTGAACAGGCATCTGTCAGCCACTGGGTAATAATACTTGGGGGAAGGTGGGGTTTACACAGCCTTGCTTAATACTTGCTGACACGCAAGGAGAGCTGCTGAATGGAGGAGCTTGCAGTGTATTATGCAGCCATAATCCAAACAAAGATACTCTGGGAGCCTGGTAGCTGCCATGAAGAGTATTTGCATGGTGTAACAACTGGATCTGTGCCTGGATGCACAGCCTCTGATTTGACTAAAACAGCTGCCTTCTTGCCAGCAAAGGTCACGCTCGGCTCAGAGGCACTTGGGGTGTGTTTGAACAACTGGATGGGATCTAGGCAAGGAAAGGGTAGGCAGAGGACTGGAAGGTTGTTCATTTAATTACAAGCCTTCTCTTTGTAGTTCCTCCTTTGAGACTGGGGCTGGAGTCGTTCACATGGCGGTGGCTTGAGTGAAAAGCCTCTCTGATGGTGTGGCTACATCTGAATCCTGCTGTGGGTTTGGGGGAGCTATATTAACTAAGTTTCTGTCATATAAATACAACAGTGGCACTTCACTGGGAGAGGTGGAAAGGCTTCAGGGTCTTTGTCGTGTGTGTCTACTCACAAAACAGCTTCTGCTATTCTGCGTTCCTACTCTTGCACAAGGCCCCGCTGCCCCTATTAATAAGGATCTTCTGTAGAAGAACAACGTTGACTTTGAAAATTAACACCTTCAAGAAATGAGAGTAGTTTCAGATCCACCTCTTGGTTGTGCCTTCCTACAAGGAATTCAGGATTGCTCACTGCTGGTGTTTGCTGCTGTCTGGAGGAATCTGGTAAAAGGGGAAAGCATACCAAGCAATGCAAATAATGAAGTTGCTCATCCAGAAAGCAATACCTAGCCAAGATTTAGGAAATGGAGAAGGGGAGAGGAGTTCTGTAAGGTCTGAAGTATGTACATCGTAACTAGGAGCAAAATGTTGACTCATGGGATGAAAGCTGGAATCTTTGTCCTGTCTAAATTGTCAGCAAGCTCTTGGCACTGATGGCTTTGACCACTCACGCTCCTGGTAAAAACACTTCCCAGGCATTGTCTATTCAGTCAGGTATGTTGGCATAAAATCATACATAGCAAGCAGTTATTCAGTCAGAATCTCTCCTAAGGTGTGAAAGATCATTGTTAGTGTACAGCCTGTGTGAAGGGTCTGTGTGAAGCATTCCTTGGCTGATAGAAATGTAGCAAATAGTAGATGTGTGACGTATGCTAATAATCGTATCTCTGAGAGCAAAAGAACTCACTGTGACATTCCTAATGTTAAACACAAGCAGACAGCTCCAGTCCCTGGATGTAAGAATGCAGATTGAATCTTGTTTATTGTTACATCAGTCTGCAAAGAGGAGATTCATAAGAGCAGAATTGTTTGCGTGACATGGAGTGACTCCCATTGTATAGAACAGAATAGCACTCAAAAATTTCTCTCCTCTCCCTTGCCCTTTCGATGACAGATAGTTGGCAGTGGATCAAAGCACAAACAGGATTAATGTTTTGCATATTCTGTCCTACATGGCCTGAAAGGAGCAGAGATGGAATTTTTCATCTTTCACTTTAAACTGCATTTAATATTGTGGCCTAGTTTAGAGCTATGCGACTCATTCCTTCCATTTCCCCCGAGGCCTCTGTTTCTGGTCAAGGAAAGCAGGGCATGACTCCCTCTGGAGCTCATCAGTGCTGCTCGGCTTCCTCCTCCGTGCAGGCTGATGGAGAAGGCAGGTTTGAGGCTGGAGCAATCCAGCATCAGGAATCTCCAAGTGGTGTTTGTGGAAGCTGCTTTCTCTCGCACCTCTTGCTGTGGTTATAGCGCGGGGGCTGCAGGGCACGGGGAACCCAGGGCTGGGGCAGGGTCTGAGGGTCTTGCTAGTGTCTGTGTGAAGGCAGCTTTGAAAGGTGAAGTGGGTCACTGTCCAGGTCACCCCTCCAAATGGCTGGTCCCAGTGTCCCAGGATGCTGCTACACAGCCTTGCTTAATAAAGCATAAACAGCCTTCTCAAAGCTGCCCCTGGCAAGGAAAGCTCACAGATTCTCATCAGCACTTCTTCTTCTTTGGGGGTAATCGAAAAATGGACAGACAACCCGAATGTGCTCCTTTTAGTCAATACCGGAGTCACTTCCATCACTGAAGCTTGTGCTTGGCCACACATCGTCATCTCTGTCCTGCCCTCCCCTCTAGTGGGGTGACGTGTCATTGCAGCTTCGCTTGGGCTTGCAGCAATACAGTGACCAGAGCACAGCGCAGACACCTGTGGGACAGGGGTGGTGTACTGGGGATGGTGGCATGGACCTGTGGAACAGGAGAAACAGTGGTTGGACATGTGAAATAGGGGAGCACTGGCTGTACCATCGACACCGAGTGCCCTCTGTCCATGAGAAAGTATGGATGTGTTCGCCAGGGAGGTAGTGGATGGGGTGAAGATGGTTCAGATACCTGAATCTGACCACTCTGTAAGGACCAGGACAAAACATGAGCTGTGGGGAAGGAGTAGGCTGCAGGCTGGGCAGAGCTGCTGATGAGAGCGCTAAGGAGTTAGTGAAGGTTCGTTTTGTTCCACACAGCATCCCAGGTACCAGCAATGGATCTCTTGCTCCAACTGCACTTGTTCTGTTTCTGTAGACAGCTGTATTGTGAATAGATGTGCTCCTCACACGAGTGTGCTGTTTATGGGTATTATTAGAGATCTTGCACAAGCTTCAGCAGAGACAGATGATAACTGATTGGGCTGTGTCTGGCTTCCTCCATGCTGAGTTCTGAGGGTTGAGTTTTGAGTGGAGCTAAGGTAACAGTCTGTATTTCAGGATCTTTTCCTGTCATTTGTGGGACTCTCAGCTGTGACATACCAGGCTTGACAGTCACTGTGACGAGAAGTTTTTTGCCATGTGTAAATGGCCCTTCATTACGATGCTAAAAATGTTTGCATAGCTTGGGTACCTGAACAGTGCAGCAGAGATTTCAACCACTCTTTCAGTTGTTTTTCCTTACTGTGGGTTTGAGGAACTTGTTCTCTAGCCAAATAGATGCTTTTGAGCTGTTTTGGCTTATTCAAAAACCACATTATGTCTTTAGCTATCCTGCATGTACTGAAATCTCTTCCCCTCTGCTCTCACCTCTTCCTTTTGCCCCCACAAGTGAACTTTTTTGTCAGCCCACAGGGAACTCATCAGAGCTTATGATCTGGCAGGATCTGAGAGCGTCCAGTGAGAACATATGTACCACAGCAGCTAATGGTGTTGTCAGAAGGACTTGAGATAAGTAACAATTTGTTCAAAGGAATCCAACTGCTCACCTGATGCTGGCTTCCAGGTTCCCATCTTGCTGATCTTGTTTAGGACATTTAGCACACTGAGCCCTTAACATGACACAGCATCCTGAATGAAAGGTACAGTGGTTCTGGTCTAATACCACCATCCTCATGCTGTGAGGCTGCTAGGTCAGGCCATGCAACCCAAAGTTGTGGGATGAAGCTGGAGATTGGACAAAGCCAGTAGTGTTCTAGTGTCTTTGTCAGTTTAATGGGGCTCAGGTGCTGATGATGCTGGATGACAGATGCTTCAGAGATCTGAATCCTCATCCTACAAATCCTGTGTGTGTTTTATTTGTATTTCTTTGTTTTTAATTCCTGCTGTGAGAATTTCTCATACCAGCTGTGTTGAGGAGAATGCACTGAACTGTGTAAACGTTTGTCCATTGCACTTAGCAAGTCCTAGTATAAAGGACATGCCACATCCATCTGTGTCTGCAAGCAGGTCTTTGGGCATCAGTGCTTAAAGTGCTGCTGTTACTGCCTGTCAAGCCAAAACAGACCAAAATGTGGAGTGAGAAGCATGGTCCAATGAATAGCGGCTGGCCCTGAGGTGTTAAGCAGTTGAAACAGTTGAAATGTGCAGACTTTGGCTGCATGGGCAGTGTGGATTGCCAGGACAGCATCCAGTGTTTGGAGCTGTGGACTACAAACAGTCAGCTCAGACACACTCTTGAGCCAGGGTGGCTGTTGCAAAAGCTCAAATAATGGAAAGTGATTGTATTCCATTGGATTCTTCTTTAGCTAGGCCAGTCTTGGGTCTGTACCCCAGAGAGCATCCCAGGCTGTCCTGCCAGCCAGTGAACACAGTTGACATTTCATCTCAGGAACGAGGACTTGGCTACCCAGTCTGAAGCACCTCTGCTGCTGTTCCTCTGATGGCTGCTCTTCATCTATGCCTTTGTACCCCTCTGAGTGATGCTACAGCTTGTTTTCTGACTGTGGAATTTGCTGGTGTTTTCATTTTGAAGGGGATGAGAATGCCAGCTTCCTTATCAAATAACTGAACTAATTCTGAGGTATGATGAGCAGAAGTTATTCCTGCCAGCTCTTACTTGTTGTAGATGGCCTGCAGGTTTTAGCTTGAATTTGTCAAGTGAACTACTTCATGGTCTTGTTCTAGCTCTGTTCTTAGAAATACAAGGCCAATGGGTTATTCTAGTTATTCTCATATCTCACAGATTCAGCTAATGTAAATGATAGAGAGCAACAGAATATCCAGCAGGAATATCTGCATTTAACTCTGTTTTAAAAAATCAACTGAGCATAAGCTTTGCATGCAGTAAGCACGAATAATGAGTTCAGAAGATTCTGAGGAGAAAAACATAATTATCTTATGGAAACTTAACTTTTCCACTCCTCCCTTTTCTGAGCTTGGTGCTTAAACATGACAGGTTTTGTCAGTTTGTGAAGTGTCTATTCCAGAATCTCCCCTCTCCTGTGGCTTTCCTTCCTCTCCTGCCCTGGGTGGCAGGTGGGTACGTGTCCTCTTTGGTGGGGCCGAACCAAAGACCCCGGTTCCTCTTTTCCCTTTTCCACTGACTCCCTTTGGAATCGACATTTATCTCGTTGCCCAGCCCCTGAAATCTCTCACACACCTTTCCTTAGTTTCCAACTGTGTGCTGTGGTATGTAAAACTCCAAGCCCTGTCTGCCTGATAAAGCATCCTCCAAATTGCTCTCTGAAGCAAGCTAATAGTTTCACTCTCAGCTGGCAGTTTGGCTTCAGTTTCAGCTCTTCTGCAGGTGTTGGCAGAAAAGCAGCTCTCTGTGTTTTGTCCCTGCTTTCCTGTTTCAGAAGTACAGTAGCAGTGCATCAGTTTGTGTTCATAAAGTGGCCTTTGGGTTTAGGAGTAACACAAGCTGCAGAACGTGACTGTTCACTGCTATCACCACAACACGATCCATGCCAGCGGCTCTGCTCCTGAGAGGATGTGTTCAACTCCATGGATGGTGGGATGAGTAGTAGAAGAATGAGAGAGGTGTAGTAACTGTGATAGAACTTGGTAAAAATTAGGTAGATAGACCTCTATAACCCTGAACACTTCAGAGAACCACGTGCCCACCACACAACGTGTCCAGCAGCCTCGCTGATGGGCAGAGGTTCCTTGCAATCACTGATTTGCTGGTTTGGGTCTTGAAAAACAGCCAGAATACATAATGCCACGCTGAGGTGGTGTTCTTTACTGTGTTTATCTCTGTGTGTCTTGCAGCAAATGGTGGGTACTCACCACCCAAAGCTGCTGCAGGAGGGCAGACTGAGGCTAGGAATGAAATTACCTTTTGGCTTCCTTCGGCACCTTGTGCTGAGCTCTGATTTTCTCAGGATGTCTCTGCACTGAGCAATTGCTTGATGTGTTTTTAAAATGGGTTGACCCCACAGACCTGTGTGAACATAGTGGATTTTCATGGATAAAACAGATCCCATACCCCTTCTCCAGCTAGTGCCTGGCAATGCATGCAGAAATGTACTGTGAAGTGGAATTAATTGCTGAGGTCTCTTTACTGAGGTATTGCTTTGGTCTCTAGTAGGTAGGCCTAGTAAAATTCCACAGCACATTAGAGATTGTGCATATTAATTTTGCATCTGAAGCAGCACAGTATGTCACATTTCCACTTTTGAGTCTATCACCCAGCCCTGTTTGGCAGGTTTATTACTTGCTGGTTTTGTGGATGGATACACTTGATTGCTGACACTGGACTATGAATTCATATGATCTGTGTAAAGGCAATAAAAAAAAAAAAACAACCCAAACCAAAACTGTACTTTTTACCCAGAAGTAAACTGTGTGTTTGTCTCTCATCCTGCCTAGTTTGGCAGGGGTCACTGGAATTTCCAAGTAAAAACATGCTGAATCCTGCAGTGGCAAAAATTCTGGTAATGTTGAGTTTTTAAAAGGGTTTTGAGGGAACTTGAAGTGACAGCTGAGAAGAAAGTGAGTTCCACTGTAGTGACAGCACCAAAGATTTCCTTTGCCCTCTACAATCAAACCAGTGAAACACAAGTCTTTGGCTTCTCCATATATTAAAGCATATTAACTTTTTTCTTCTTTCCTATGTATGCAGGAGGCAGACAGTGGGGAAGAAGAATGCCGGTCCCAGCCCAGAAGGTAAGATTGTCACCTGAAGCTTGCAAGAGCCCTCAAGATTACCTATCTGTGTGAAATGTTCCTGGGGGGTTTTGTTGTTGTTCTGGCACCTTCTGAAACATGCATCATGTTCTGCCTGTTGTTCATGTCACACAACTGTCTTATGTGAAAAATACATTTAACTGTGGCCTAGATGATGCTTCCAGTAAAGGGGTGGCTGCAGCAGGAAACAGGAAACATCAGACTAAAAAAAAATTATATCTATATATATCTCTGATATATATGAATGGGGAACAGATCACAAAGATGTTATATTCTCCAAACTATGTTTGCATCCAGGAAGTGGTATCTTGCCTGCAGACATGGTCTGAATAAGATGGCGATACTCCACTTCTCTGAGTGTGTGGAGAGCTTGCTGCTATCTTAGGAACAAATCCTGGTTGTGTTATTCCCCTCCAAGGTCATATGTTGTTTTTCAGGATTTGGTCCATCATCAGAATATTCTGAGAGGAATAACCACAGTGGTAAAGTCTTGATCTCTAGTTAAAAAGTTTGTGTTGCCATCAGGAGCTGAATTGGATTATTCTAGTTAGCAGGAGTGTCACAGGAGAGACTTCAGCAGTGACAGTCATCCTCTAACTGCGTTTCTTCACCTCCTGGCTATGCCCTCATCACCTTTGGGATTTGTCAAAAGTTGTATTTCTAGCAGCTGAAGCACAGGGTGACCCTGTGCTATAAGGACACCAGCTTCCTCAAACATCATGTGTAATGGATGTGTAGATATTCACAGCTGATACAATCAGGGACGTGTGTTTTATTAAATTGGGATTGTTTAGCACAGAGATGTTTGTGTTGTAAATGCTAATTTCAGTTGCTTCAGGAAGAATCTTTTTGGACAAATATTTATCCCTAAAAAGCAAACAAACATTGAAACTCAGCTCACTGAACAATGGCAAGTATTGATGGTCCTGCTATAGTGTAGTTGTAGTCTTAAGGATGGATTTCTTGAAGATTTGTCTCCATTCCTATAAGCCATCAAAATAATAATTTCAGCTAAAATGATAAAAGCAATAACTGTATGTTCTAGATAAGTTCTCCAACAGCAGGATCAGTTCCTTGGTTTAACATGTTGCAGTCAAAGTTTATGAAAGGTGTAAAATTCCCTCCAGAGGGAGAAAAGGGGAAGTGAAGGTAAAATAGTTCTCACTTTATGAGCTCTTCAGCTGTTACAGTTCTTCGCTTAATGTTGTTTGTGTGGGTAGGCAACAGCAGAAGCTGTAATTTCTAGTGTTTAATAGGCTTCAACAAGGTTTGGGCTTTGGGGCTAACATGGGTGAATCTGCAGAAGAAAACACTGTCATGGTAGCACGTTCCCACCATTTCAGTGTAGTCCTGTGATTGTGTGGTGCAGGAAAGATGACTGGTCTGTTTTATTCAGTCTTCTACCCTTAAGTGATGACTTAAAAATCACTGTTTCTTCATTTCACAGCTTTCATGACTGAGAGGAAAGCTGGAAAGGACAATTCCCAAAGGCTCAAACTGAACTCAGCTAAACTCTGATTTTTAATTTCACTCTTAGCCTTCCAGCAGTCACAAGATCAGCTTATGGCTTGATCCCAGTATACATAATGTATTGGAGGGGACGGGAGGTATTTAATTGTTGTGGGCACTTAGCAACAATTGCAGGTTAGGTTTGAAACAAGCCTTTTTAAATATATTTAAAATAACTTCCTGAGGTAGGAAATGACAACCTGCTGTTGATGTGGTGATCTGAACTCTGTGACTCCTGTAGGTGAGGTCAGAACACTAACTGCAACCAAGATCCTTCTTCTGGAAAACAAGGGGGTGGGTGTCAAATGTGTTTGACTACAGTAGGATAAAAATAATAGTCAGACGTGGATAAGCTGTCAACCTGGAGTCCTGCTGTGGAAAAGCAACAGATGTCTATAAACAGCTTTTGAGTGTATCTAATCCTTAGTGTTTGAGGGAACACAGCAAGTAGTAGCTACATAAAATGCAGACAGGCAAAAGGACTGAGTTTGCTGTTAAAAGCCACAGTGTCACCAGAGCAGTGCTCTGCAGCAGCCTGACATTCCCAGCTGCCTGCCCGGGCAAGGCCAGGCTGGTGCAGTTCTCCTGAGACATAATCCGGGTGACCTGGCTGTAGCTACACTCAGTGTTTGGGGTGGGGTGTTTGCTAGTTGTAAAATTCTTCTGAGGAGTGTTTTTGTCTCCTGTACTCATGTCAAGTGGTTTAAACACTACCTCAGGGTAGCATGGTTGGCATCTGGCGTGCCCAGACTCATCCCGTTAACTGGACACCGAATGCCAGATTACTACTGTGGCTGAAAGCGGGTTTGGGTTAGTAAATAACTTTTTAATATTTATAAAGCAGGATGTTAGTGTTATGTTAGCTAAAGATGTTAGAATGCTTAGGAGGGAATTGGCTTAAGACCCTCTTATAAGCACATAGACGTGTTTGGTGTCATAAAACTTGATCAGTCTCGAGGATTATTGAGCACAGCTTTCATTTCCACCCTCCCGAGGCCCCGTGTCTCTGCATGGTCTAGGGACTGCTCTCAAAGGAGACAAATGTTCCACTTAGATCCAGCTTGACAGCATTTCTAGTCCTGTGACTAGCAATTTCAAGATAGTTTCTTGTGTCAGGTTTCTGCTGTTTATCTTCTCTCACAGATGAGATCTGGGTTATATATTGAGGTGAAGGGGAACATGCAGAAAAAAAATGGTAGTATGACAGCAGGAGTGACTAGTGCTTTGTTGAGCAGAGGCTGTGAAGAGCAAGAAGTCTAAAATGTCCTCCAAAGAGGCAGAGAAATTAGTTTCAAACAGAAATTTGTAGGTAGGTGCATCAAGATCCTCCTGCCTAAAATAAATAGTCTGAGTGCTGAGCTGTTTGTGCACTGAGATCTAAGCCCACGGAGGTCTCACTGGATGGACTCAAGTCCCACAGACAAGGTGAAAGCATGTGAAAATGTTGTTCAGACTGGAACCTGTTCTACAGATGATTCAGGTGACATAATGGGTCTGCACTCACCTCTTTGGGGTTTGCCTGCCTGAAGAGAGCATCAGCACAAGCTCAGTCAGTCCTCGTCCCTGGCATTGCCTGTCCCTTGGCTTCTGCACTCGTGGAAGGTCCAGACTTCCCATAACACTTTATGCTCTAAGAATCATGCTCTGAAGACTCTGCCAGCACCATCACAGGATGAGGAGTTTTCTGGTTGTGCACTAGCAGAAGCCATTTAAAGCTTTTCTCCAAAAGCTGGAAAGAGCTGTAAGATGTGCAGAGTGTGCATGTGTGATCTGCAGTTACCCTTGGAAGATGCTTGAAATGGTATTTTCTGGCAAATTCTTTCCATCTGATGCAAAAAGGAATGGCTTGTTTTCCCACTTGAAGAAAGTACTTGAGTGTAGGGAATATGCACCTAATTTTTATAAGACTTCTGCCCATTACTAAAAAAAACCACAGCAAATCAATACTGCAAGTACCTGAAGCTGAGCAGCAAATAGGTGAAAACTGCCATGGCCTCCACACTCATAAAATTATCTGGGTGCTTTCTTCTCCCACCCATATTCTGCTTTGGGGAAAGCTTAGGAGGGTCTCTGTACCCTGCCATAGCTGTGACTCTTCTTGCAGTTTTTGGGTGAGATCCAGATCAGCTCTGGAGCTCCTGATGAAGCTGGGCTATGTCACCTGTCTAACTCTTGGCTGATGGGACTAAACCAGAGTACTGCCTAAGCAGATGTCCTGAACAAGCTATTAATTACATTTATTACCTTCATAGCTGTCTTCTAGACTTTTTTATTAGGCTATCTGGAGGCTGTACAGCTCGCTGGCCTGCACATCTCCTGTACCCAGACGTGCTGCAGCCACACTGAATACACTCTTAATGGAGCATCTGTGTTAACAATGCCTTTGCATCATCCTGATGTTGTTAAAACTCACTTAAAATGCATGTGTATTGAGCTTGGAGTTGTGTTTACACCAATTGACTACTGATATTCAGGTTTTGTATGTCTGTGCCAAGGTTGCAAGGATTCAGCATCTTTGTTTTGCTGACAAATGACATCTCTAGGGCACAGGGCAGCAGCGGTGCTGTGCTCTGTGTTGGATTTGATGTCAGGATCTGCTGGTAGTTTTTTGGGGTGTATGTTTGAAATGGTGTCTCCATTTCCACACTGTCCAGGCTGCTGAGGACTTCAGAGCAATTTGAACTTTTATGGCCTGGTGCTTGGTCACACCAAAGTCCATTTGCTTAGGCAGGGCTGAGGAGACTGTCTATTCCCTTCGAGTTCCAGAGAAAGTTATTTAGTCCTGCTCAAAATCTGGGGTTTGTTACTTGAAAATGTTCTCAAAAACTGCTTTTCCTCCCTCCCTCCTCCAAATTAGGCCAGGAGGGCAATGTTAATAAGGAATTAAAACCACAGACCTAACAACTTTTGCAACCTAAGTAAGCTTACCTTTTGGTTTGTTGTTTTTTAAATCAAAATAGTTCCTTCCAGGAGTGAACTGGGAAGGAAAGCAAATCAGATTATTGCCATGATAACAGTGGGATATGCCAAGATGCCTCGAGGTTTCAAGCTGTGAGTAAATACCTTTGTTGTAGGAGCGGAAGACCACAGTCTGATGCGGGAGCTTATGGTTTGTAACAGCCTCAAAGCTGTGTTTCAAAGAGTAAGTGGAACTGGTGCCTGTATTTCCTTGTATAGGGCAGCAGTTCTGTAAATTGTAAACCAATGTTGATTTTTAAACTGAGACCCGTTGTCAGCATCTCCCTACCTGAGGGTTGTTAGAGCAGATGTGTGCTAGGACCTGGGAGAGGGAGGGGAGTGCCTCGGTGACACTGATTGACTGCACTTCAGAAGGCTCATCTCCAGCCGTGTGAACCCGCAGCATCCTGTACCCGCTGTGACACCCAGAGATGTGTATCTTTGCCATTTGGTGCTCCTTCAACAGGGTCCTGATGCTTCTGGTTATCCTTAAAGCCTATCTGGTGTTACAGGAGAGACTTCCAAAAACCATGTGCTGTGAGTTCTTGCAACTAAACCTTCCTTGTGCTTCCTTTGCTTGCTACTGCAGCTGCCAAACACTCACTTTGTTGGTACTTGAACAGTAGCTGGATGGGTCTGCAAGACAGCTTGTTAACTCCAGATCTTGAGTAAGAGGGACCTCTGTGTGTGGTGTACAGGAAAGCTTGTGTTTATCCATGCCGGAGATTACTAAGCTCTTATAGTATGACCCTTATCTTCAGAACGTGTTTCCTGAATCCATCTTTCTGTCTTTCCTTTCAGTGACAGTTTAGCCTCTCTGTGGCATTTACTACAGCTGCTTGTGGAGAATGTAATTCCAAGATAAAGAACAGTTCTGTTTATCTGCCAGCTCTACTGACCACCAGAAAAAGTTGTGTGGGGTCCACATCAGGATTCATGGAAGTGGGGCTGTGGTCTTCATTTTTGAATGCCGGGTGTTTTGTCACCAAACTGTGAGCAAAGGTGTAGTAAAGGTGTAGTAAAACATGGGCTTAGGAGGTTAGTAGCAGGAATCTGCAGGGCTAGTTCACTGCAAGTTCTGTGTCTGTGGTTACATGTTCAGTCCAGTCCGATTACATACCTGTGGACCGCAACAATGCGTAAGTTGACTTTGAGATGTGATCCCCAGCTGAAGGATGGAGGAGACTAATATTGTCACTTTAGCAAACTACCAGGAGAACATGTAACATGTATCAGAGATCTTGCCCAAAATATGAATGCTTATAAGTTTGTTAATGTGTTGCTCTAAGCATGGAGGAAGAGGAACAAGGCAAAGACAAACTGGGAAGTAAAAGGAATGAAGGTGGGTCAGGCCCTTCAGCTATCAGAAGGGTCTGAGTGAGCCCAGAAGAGCTGCCCTCATGCACTTGGGCTCCTTCTTCCAAGGTTTAGGAAGGAGGGGCTGACCAGAGGATGCTGTGAGGATACTGTGTGCATGCCTTTGTCTCCTGCTAAGCAGAAACCAGGTGCTCTAAATTAAAGGAATGGTAAGTTAAGGAAAGATTCCTGTTGTAAATAGAAAGGGAAACTCCAAAAGAGCCGTTCTGGTCCCTTTCCTGGTAGGGCACCTTGGCACAGCTTCAAAGTTAATCATCAGTTTTCAGCTCTGTGTGGATTTCAGGCACTTCCACTATTCTGAGAAGCTGGGCCAGGGCTTCTGGACTTGCTGTCTTTGCATCAAAACCATTCCTTTATAAAATCATCTAAAAAGCAGGAGTGTTTTTGACATTTAAAGGATTTAGATATTTCTTTTCCATAAGTCACTGAAATAACACGTTGCCCATTTTATGATCTGAGACATGTGTTCAGGCCTATTTCTTCCTTGCTGGACTTAGCAGTACTGTAAGCTTGCAAAGCTCTGGATTAACATTTTGGTAGCAACATGGATGTTTACACAGAGAGCAGTTTGCTGTGAAATAGGATGTATTCTATTTTTTTCATCCAGAGAACTAGTTTATTCAAAGCTCCTCTTGAATTGCTTGAATGCACGTGGAAGGCAGCTCTCCAGAAAGCAGGAGGAGGAGGTGGCTGTGGGAGAAGTTTCAGCAAAAGTTGGGTCTCAACATGTTACTCACATCTAACATTGGTGCTGCTTGTCGAGAGACTGGAGGGATAGATGTTGCTTCTTGGTGGCACCTACCATTCCTTCTGTGCTCTTTGCTTCTGCCTCTGTAAAATGGGTGTAATTGAGCATTGATCTCTTTGTGTCAGACCCTCTAAGATTGAATGATAAGCAAACTATACAATGATTGGGCGTGGGGTTTGTGAGGGAAGACTTTAATGAAGTGGTAATACTGCAAAATAGGTGTTGACTTCTCAGCTAAGAAGTCTAATCATTGATCATGATGGGCAACTGACCAAACAGGCTTTAAAAGCAGGGTTTTGTTCTTTCAGTGATGCTTATCACCCTCCCCCTGCGTCTGTCTGATTTCTTTGCTCAAGAACTGGAAACAGAAATACTCTTTGACAGCTTAAATAACCAAATTTAGAGTGTGGCTTCCTGTTCTGACTGGTTCTTCAGGATTCAAGTACAGTTTTGCGTGCTTTCCCTGTTCCTGCCTCCCCCCTCTCCTCTTTTTTCTTTTTTCTTTTTTTTTTTTTTAACTAGATATGGGCTCCTTGTATAATTATTTTCTTAAATTTCCCTTACTGCTTGTAATAAAGCTGGTGTATGTAAGCGCTGCCTTGGTGGGTGGTATGTCTCTTACTGGGAAAACTTTCTTTACTGTACTCTATCTCGATCAGCCTGGCATGTGTTGGCTTGTTTCTGATCACTGCTACTGAAATGGCTTCGTGTTTGCCTGCTAAATTGGACTTGATAAATCAGTTGGCTTTGTCTCCCATGCTAAAATTGTCCAGAAGGCTTTTGACAGGTGAACTTGTCCCTCCGAGGTGGGGAGGCAGCAGGAGACAAGCACGGGAGGGTATTGCTCTCGCTGTATCAGTGCCTATCTGTTTACAGGTTTGCTGCACTAATTTAAGGCTGTCCCCAGATATGTCATCTGTTTGGATTCTTAATCCACTCAGACTCATCTGTAGACTCCGTTTGTTGCTCAAAGCTACCCATCCCCACAGCAACAGGATGAATTAACCCACCTCCCACCCGAAGATCAGGGGCAAGCAGACCCTTCAACCCTCTCAAACTGCTGGAGGTTGGCACCATCTTCTCCAAAGCTACCTCTTAGGACCCTTTTTCCCTACCAGACCTGATGGCAAGACAGCTCTTTGTAGGGAAAGACGTGAGTTTAGCTGCCGGTGAGAAAAACAAAGCACTGAGCCCCACCTTTACCCACGGAAATGAACTCGCTCCCTCTGCTCTCCCCGGCGCTGCCTGGGTAAGACCCCGGCGCTGGGCTGTGGGCAGCGACGTGTTGTTTTCAAAATCCTGTAACTTTTCAGAAATGACACCGGAAGCAGCTGTGCACCAGTAAAGAACAAACTTTCCATATGTGCATCAAATAAAAGGGGGCTGCTGCGCAGGCGCCGCAGTCGCTCGCTGCTCTGTGGGAGAGGATGTGATGGTGGTGAGGGGGAGGTTTGTTTGCCAAATGCAGCAGCCTCACAAGGTTGTTTTTTTTCATAATGTCATGAAAACATGGGTCTGGGTTCTGCATTGCCTTATCTGTTACACTGATGGGGCAAAATTCTTACTCCTGACATCATCCCGCTGTTCATCTGACCTTGAAAATGACTAATATTATAGCTGTAGTACCTGCCACGGGTTTACTCTGCTGTGTTGGAGGAAGAGAAAAGCACTCCTTGTTTTTTTCAGGGTATACCAGCAGCCCAAAGGGACTTAAGAGAATACCCAACCCTTCATGCACACCAGAATGAGTTTCTAGAGAGAGAATGGCAATATATCGTCTTTGTTAAGCTCTTCAGAAGGAGAGAACTGAGGGGACCAAAGAAAATCTTGCTGGCAGACATATCTGAAATGAAAAGAGGTCACCAGGCACCAGAGTAGACTAAGGATTGAACATGCCTAATAAGACAATTCACACTCCAGATTTAATCATCTTTAGCATGTAAGCAGACACTCAACAAACCCCTGTGGGATAGGAGTGGCTGGAACATGGTGACACCCACACCTTTGTGTGGTCTGACATGAAGCAGCAATTCAGCCTTAAGCTGTTGATCTTGGAGGGAAACGTTGGTTTGATGAATGCCCTCCTTGCGTGTGGACTGGGTATGGGCTGTGTGTCCAGCCACCAGCATGCTTTCTGCAAATCTCTGCATGCTAATGCAAAACCTGCCTGGAGTGCCTCATGCATTGTTACTGGTGACCTCAGCCACGCAAGGAGAGTCCCATTTACAAGCTGGACACAGAATGATTCTTACATCACTGCAGGATCAAAACATGTTTAAATGTACAAGGAAAATAAGGCAGCTGAAATTACCAGTGCAAGCTGTTGTATAGCTTTGAGATACAGACACGGGGGGAGATGCTTGTGTGAATAAACCATACTTCTACAGCGTGTCTTACATACATCATGCAACTGTAGTTCATGAGTCTGTGTGGTGTTCAAAGGTTAAATGAAATCCTGCAGCCCAGCAAGGGTCATGTTGTCCTGAGTGCGGATGCGGTTGTTTACCGGTCACCTCTGCAGCAGGCAGCGTGGCCCTGCTAATCCTGTGACCTCCTGGGAAGCACAAAACACTGTCCCAAACCTCGGACAGGCTGTGCCCTTTTACTCACAGCAATGTGTAATTTCGTGCTCAGGGCTGGGCAGCGAGACCCCAGGCAGATGTATTTACATCTTGTCAGGCAGTGATGAATAGCTGTGCTCACATGCTCTATTGCAGCATGGTAGTGATTTAAACTGCGACCTGTCATCGCTGTAATTTTGTGCACTTTAAATTCTTTATGTATTTGTCCCAGCAGAGTGCACCTGCTTCCAGCAAGGAGCAGTTTCTTGGCTGTCTTGTGACCTGCTGCCTTTATCTCCACCTTGTTGTGCATCCCCTCGAAGCCTCTTGCTTCCCGCTCTTTGCTCCTGTGTGCTGAGAAATCAGGTTCTTGAGTCAATATTTCTACCTGTGTCTAAATGTAGGATGCAACTTTGACAGAGAAACAGGCTTGTTCCTTAAGTCTGCTTTTAAAAAGCAGAATAGGAAAATAACACATGCTATACAGATGGACATCAGGAACTGAAATACTGATCTTGCTAATGCAGCCTGAAGGCAGCATCAGACTCAGGCTGGTGTTTCAGCCCTTGGAGCAACACAGCCAGGCTCAAACACCTTCTACTACAGCAGCCTTCAAGATAGGAACTTTCTTGAGGATTTCCCACTCCTGATTACTAAAGTACAAGAAGAAAAAAAAGACAAACTGGGATGTTTCTATCCTCGCTTGGTCTCCTAGCATATGTAGATGCACTGCATGACTTAATTATTCTAGGACTAATTAATTCACACATCTATTTTCCATATGTTCTGAGTAGCTGCTTTAAGACTACTGCTTAAAGACTACTGCTTGTAGTTAATCACTGCACGTGTTTAGGGTAGTTTTTAAGGGCTTGCCTTTCTAATGTGAGTTGCATGTAAAAAATCCGACATCTGTCTGGATACCACCTAAGTGCATTTAGTCTCCTTCAGTGCTTGAGCAAAGCCCTTCTGCCCTTTTCTAATTAATAACTGAAGTTCTGAGGGTTTTTTCAGTCTGTGAATGTGTGGTATGTGTTACTACAGAATATGAGGTTCTTGCCAGTCTCTTGACCCCTGGAAGGATTGAGTTACCCTCCATTTCTCTAATGTGCTGATTTTTCCATTGCTTCTTGCAACGGACTTCATTTTTGCCTAACAAAATGATATTTTTTGGCACTGCAGCAAGCTGGCACTGCATTTTCTTTACAGCTGTGAGGAGCCATAACCAGAGATGTGCTCTTGGCTAGATGAGATGACATTGCTTAAATTAATGCAACCAAACTATATTCCAGCAAAACTGCAGGCTTATGGATCCTGCTGCTTTGTCCTTTTGTCTGTGAACCTCTGAACTGGGATGGTCGAGACCTTTCAGAAAAGTCTCAGACCTGAAATGGTTGCCATCATGCTGTGGTTTTTTTTTAAACCCCTCTCTGCTTCTCTGAAAGTTACAGCTAATAGTTGGAAATTAACCCTAGACAAAGTTTTTGTTTGTCTTCTAGCTCTGCTCTCTGATCATAGGGGCAGTATTTTTGCTATCGAGTAGGTGTCATGAATAAGCCCATGTGTTTAAACTTGCATCTCCCCCTGCCAGCTCACTTGTTAACCAGGTCCCAGCATGTCCCATCCGCACCAGACCCCTTAAGGACAGCATCCTATTTGTGTGCCTCTGCTGGGATATCCTGCATTCCTCTGGGAAGCAGAAAACTGAGCTGGCAGCGAAGGTTTGTCAGTTGTTTTCCCACACTCCTGGTTAAATTGCCTGGAAAATGCAGATCTGGAAGAGACGGGTTTTGCTTTGGGGCTGTCCCGAGCCCAGGAGGGGATGAAGCAAGCGGCCCCTCTGCCTCTCCCCAGCGACAAGCTATATTAAGTTTCCCTTGTGCTGCAACATCTGAATTCCCAGCAGCCAGAGGACAAGATTTTTGTTCTAATGAACTTCCTTTCTTCCTTTTCTCCTGAGGGGCGATGAAACTAAAGATTAAATAGCATTGTAAGGCAGCTGCTTCTCTTCTCCTTTGGCAGAAAACGAGTTGTCAAGTCTCTGCATATGAAAGTTATTGCCAAGAACTCTTTCCCCCGTCTCCTGCAGGAGAGAAATTAAGGTCGTTTCCTAAGCACCCGAGCTGTCGCTGCCTGTTTTTGCAAAAAAAAAAAATAAATTACAATCTTTTGATGTGCTGCTTCAAACCTACTTACAAAGTTTGCAGGTTTTCCCTGGCTCTTCTGGCCTAGATTTCGGGAAGTGGGGGGTGGAATGGCACATCTCCCTTGGCAGTNCCGCCCCGGTCCCGCCCCGTCCCGCTCCTGCGCATTGCCCGGGCGGCGAGAAGCGGCCGGAGCGCGGCGGTGGCGGTGCCTCATGCCGTGGGGCAGGGCGGCCGCCTCTGCGGGGAGCCGCGATGATCCCCTACTTCTCCGACAACGCCGTGATCTCTCAGGGCACCATCGCTCAGCTGTGAGTACCGGGAGGGACCGGCAGCGACCGGCGGAACATCCCCCCTCGCTCGCTCTCTCCC
>VXBZ01001748.1:48192-61303 GCA_013399135.1 Heliornis fulica | reverse complement strand
GGTGCGGGGACCCCGGAGGCGGTGCGGGGGGTGTAGATGAGGCGAACCCTGTTCGGGACTCCCAGGTTCGGTGCGGGGGGGGGTCAGTGTGACGACCCCGGTGCGGGACCCCCGCCACCCCAGCAGACCCAGGGCCAGGCGGAGGGTCGGTCGTGAGGTGTAAGCTTACTGTGACCGTGTACCTTGTCCCTCTCCAAGCCCTCAGGTGGAGATTAACCGCGTCGTCTGGTCTCGCCGGGGTTTATTGCAAGGCGGCCGGTTTGGGGGTCCTTGAGGGTCTTTCCCTGCAGTGGGAGCAGGGCTGAGCTCTCAGGTCCTTCGGGTCCCGAGGGAGAGATGTGAGCTCACGCCGGTTTTTAATTGCTGTCCGTCTTGGGCAGCTATAAAGTGTAGTGTCTTGGTGCCCTGTGCTAAACCGCTTGAAAAAATCAGCCTTTCCAGCTGCACACCCACCCCCATTGAAATGCAGATACAAATAATCATTTAATTTGTAGACAATTAACAGTGAATGCCTGAGTCGTGGGGTTTGGCTGGGAGGATTAAGGAGGGAAGTGGCTGTTCTGGGCTGGTAGATAAGGTTTTTAGAGAGATTGTGGCTGTGGTCTTCTCACGCTTGATATGTCTTTAAAGAAGCTAACGGCTGGTTTATCTCTTGGAAGCATCATGAAAGGCTTAAAAATAGTAGAATAAAACACCGTGTTTATTCTACAACACAAGAAGCTCCTGCTAGAAGTTGAGCTGCCTTGCACTTCCAAGGCCTTTAGTAGATATCCCTGATTATGCTTGGTGTGGAAATAAGTCCTGGGACTCTGTGGCCTCTTTTCTGAGTGTAAGCAATCACTGCTGTATTTGGTAAATCAGTTAAGTCTCCCCGAGCCTTTCAGACTGTACCCAAAATACTTGTAATTAGTCCTTTTTTTCCCTGTGCCATGCACGGTGTTGCTTGTAAACATGACAGCTTTCCCTGTGCTTGCTGGTAGGCTTAACAGTGATCTGCTAGAAATGTTCCCTGGAAACAAAGATGAAAGTGCCCTAATTCTGGAAAAAAACCTTCAACCTACTACAGGCTGAAACGTTTCCTTGCAGCTCAAGATGATTTACCTATATTAGGTAGCTGGGTAACAGTTTAAGTGCTTTTAAGATGTTTGCTTTATACTGCTCAAACACTTGAGCTGCAGTTTGAGACTGTCCTGAACTGGGATCAAAAGAAAGGGAAAACACTGCTCGTCTCCGTGTCGCTGGTGTAGCCCTGCAGTCCTGTATCTAGTAGTAGTTTAAATTGCTTCTTGGTTGGAAGGACCACCCTTTCCTTTTCTGCAGAAAGAGATAACTGAGTTATCGGAGGAGCTTATGCTGTCCTTTGCCTCCTGCAAGGGAAGATTAATAAGCATGAGAATGACAAGAGCTTTTGGCCCGCACGTAAGTGTTCACACCAGGCTGGGCGCTGGATGAAGAATTTGATAGCGTTCTCAATCAGGACAGTCTCTTGGGCTGGCATAATAAAGAACTGGTTTAAAGTTATACTCTTAATTACAAGTTCACAGAAGCCGATTAATATCGCATGTCCTTATTTCATTGTGGGCAAGACCTAAAAATCCAGATTTTGTTGTTTTGCTGTGCTAAAAACGTGTTCTCTGTGGAATGGGAAGGGCAGTAGTGACCCAAATGTTATCAGGAACTTCTGTTTCAGTGTGTTCTTTAGTAGATGTATTTGGCTCATCAGCTCTGACTTTCAGAGATCAGCAGAAATTACTCTTGTGTTGACGCTTTTAGTCAGTAACAGTCAGCTGCTCTGGGTCTAACTCATTTTAGGTTCACAAGGATTCAAATCAATGTCCGAGGGACTTGTGTTTATCAAAATCCTCAGAGTTTATGCTTGTAACTCATTCCAGAAAGTCTTGCTACTCTCATTGAACCTCGTGAGAATTCTGCTGATCTCCTAGTTTTGAGTGCAACATTCAAAACTTACTTTCTACTAAAACCAAGGCAGCTGATGGATAGCTAGAAAAAAGCAAAACTCCAGACACTGCAAATACCAAAGACTCTTAACAGAAGAAACCTGGATAAACTGCTGTCAATCGGTTCTTCCTGCCTGCAGCCGCTTCCTCTGCTGTCGGCCAAGCTTTGGGTATCTCATTCATTGTTGGTGCCCCTGAAGTGTTTTTTCCGTGTCCCTGTGATAATGCCGGATTCCTCTGTCAGTTTTCCTCTTTATCTTGGTAGCAAAGCAGGATTATTCAGCGATGAGGGAACTCGCTTGGGATTTGGGAAGACCCAGCTCTTACTCCCTGCTGATCCACATCCTTCCTGTAAGACCGAGGCCAAGTCCCGCCAGGCCAGTGTTCAGTCCAGGGCACGGGGCCTGAAGATGCAGATGGATGCTTAGCCTTTCTTTTGAACCTGATAATTAGCTGCCTGGCTTTGGTGCCTGCATCCCCCTGGCATCTTTGTCCATTTTTTTGAGTGTTTAAGTACTTTTTTTTTCTCTGCCTCAGCTTCCTTTCTGCAAAGCAGCAGTGAGAACCTTCCCGCGCTCCTGCTCAGCACGTGTTAAAGCACTCCAGTGCTGTTTACTACTTTGGCTTCCAACACTTAGGGAGTCAGATGGATTTAAACCCATGAATATGCTTGCTGCTTTCCATGGTTCTCATATTTGCTTCATACAAGTCTGTTTTCTATTATAAGATGTTACTGATGGGTTTTATAAGCATTTAAAACTTTGGGAAATGAGAAGGATCTGTAATAGATGGCTTCTTTGCAGTGTTGCAGGTACATCTTGGAGCTCTTAAAAAAACCAACACCAAAAACCAACCCACAAGTTAAACAGAATTACTGTCTGTGAAAGGTTAAAGGTAACCACAAAAACGTTCTTGCAGCCTTGGATTAGCAGCTTATTGCTCTGTCACATAATCAGCTTTCTTTTAAGTGACAACCCTGCTGTGTCAGGTGAAGAAACGCTTTACAGTGTAAGAGGAAGTTACAGGCTCTGCAGGTAACTGTAAACTGTGTGGCACGTTACAGCACTGGGTAATTCTGGCTCATTGTACTGCCACCTCCTTGCTGCAAACTTTGTGTGCCCAGCCAGCCTTGGCCCTTGTCCTCCCCTACCCCTTTCGCTTACCTTTGTTGGGCGGCTGTGGCCTTTATGCTGGGAAATTTCATGACTATCTAATTTTAAATTATGCCAAGGGCCAAGTCAGGAACTTAGGTGTGTGGCTGCTGTTGCCATTGTTTGGAGAGCTGCTTATTTATTTATTTATCATACAGGAAACCTTACAACCTTCTTATCTGCTCTCAGTGTTACCGCTGCCAAAAACCTTGAGCCTTCAGCAATTAGACTGCAATCCTCCAAGCAGTGTGTTATTGGAAATCTTTAAGTGCCTCTGTGCCATTCTAAGTGCTGTAGCTTTGTGAGTAGCTCACTATTGTGCTGAGAGTTAGTGATGTTTGAGAGTCCACGAGGAGATGCTTGGAAACAGCTGCTCAGAAGACTGGGAGATCAACAGTGATTCCAGTTATGCTACCAGCTCTCATTGAAGTTGCCTTATGAGCTGAGGGTCACCCTAGTTGGAGATGCTTGAAGTGTGAGAACGAGTTGATTAGCTCTCCATCTCTTGCAGAGGCTGGTAGGATGGGTGCTGGCTATGGCAGTTCTGTTTTCCCTTTAAGTGTGTATTGAGAGCTCAGGGTTTGGATGGCTGCAGAAGACAGCCCCCTGCCCCACCAAGGATGCAGTGGGAAGGTGCAGCAGGAGAACCTGACTCCTTACCCTTCCTGCCCACCCCTCCGTGCAGCCCCACTCCCCTGGCATGCTGGATGGGCTTCAAGCAGTCATTAGGGATTTCCCATCTCTTATTCTTTGCTGATTGTGCTAAAATAATGCAGTCTTTTACTAACCACTGATTATTAGAACCTCTATGCAAAGCAGTTGTGGTAACTGGGTAAAAGTAGTATGCTGTGTGCTCCAGAGTTGATCATTAACTAAGCCAGGGCTGTATTGTTCATAACTACTTTTCCTGTTTGGCTTTTCCTTTATTCCCTTGGAAGTATTTGTCTCGCTGCTCCTTCCTGGTAGGGGGTTGAAAGAGAGACAGAGGTGGTTATCAGATGCAAAATCAAGACTTGAGCAGCAAACTAGTGTTTCAAGGACAACCCACCACCTGTGTTTAAGTGTAGATAGGAAACCCACGCTGCTGGGCTGCCAAGTTGATATTTTAAATGGTAAAGAGTGGTAGAGTTGCCTCTGAAATTATGTGTTTTCATGAAACTTCTGCAGATGTTTGTGTCTCTGGAAATACTTAGAATTTTTCTAAAGACTGCAAAGCAGAAGGACTGAGATTATCAGCAGAAAAGAACCTTTTGGGGCCAGTGGTGAGGCTGGCTGGGATTTTTTTGCAGGACTGTACTTCCTTGTGCCTTTATCTCTCAGCCCCTGGCTAAAACGGTACTGTGTTATTGTTTTAAACAACTTCAAGCTAACTTTCCCCAAATGTTGCTTCTAACTAGTGTTTGTGGAGTTGGAGAAAGCTTAAAATTCTGCATTCCCTTGTGTGATAGGCTCTGAAGAGTTCTATCTCTTCTGTATCAGCCTGGCAAGCAGCATTTAAATTATCAGTCCATATGGGCTTAAAACTAGTTCAAGCAAATATTTTTTCTCCACTGTAATGGATGTGATGTGTACAGAGCAAATCTGCAACTTGAGTTTTGTAGCAGCTGGCTGAAGCCTCCCATCTCCATGAACTCAGAGTAAAATTCACTCCTGTCACTATTCTGAGTGCTTGTGCATTTGCTGGTGTATTCAGAGGACACCACTTTGCTTTGCCCGTGTGCCTGGGCCAGAGCTGGGATCCAGTGACTTGGGAAGTAACAGGAGCCTGGCAGTAGTTGTTCTGCAGCTGCATGTTGCTGTGGTGTGTAGGACTAACAGTGTTTTGTGATGGAAAGAAGCCTCCTGGTTCAAGGACATAGTCCCACAGATGAGTGAGACTGGAGAAAAGTAAAATTCATTGGAGGTGAATGATGAAATAGAGCCGTTCCCTGGTGGGTGTGAAGGCTGGGGGTAGTACAGGAATCCAGCCCATGGGTAGCTTCAGCACCTCTTGGCATTGGCAGCTTTGCAAATGTGGGTATTTTGAAGTATATTAAGGCCACAGGCTCCTCGTTTGGTGCATTTTCCTGTTTATCCTGTACTTATCTGGCCCTCACCAACATTGTGTTCAGCCCGTTGGGGTCTCTGGGTTTATTTGCAATAAGCCATTTAAGAAGTATGCTTTTCCTCAAAACACCTTTGTTACAAGTAGGCTAAATCCACAGACTGCTGAAGCATAAATGATTTAGTCCTTTCTTTTAAACAAATGATCTTTGTCACTTAGTAGCAAAGTCCTTAGTTTGTTCACACACTTCTCTATGGCTTAATGAGGTCTCTATCGTCCCACCAGCCCGGGTTTTCTCCTGCCTGTGATCTCCGTGGTAGCTCTGCAGTTGTGGGTTTGTTCACACTCTGTTAAACTTCCAGCTTTTCACCAGAGAAGAGGGGATTTGTTACATGTGGCTTTCATGGGAGGCTCTTGTGGAGACACAGAGGTGAATCCAAGTAAGTTCAGCTCCTTGAAGTGCCCCATGAGTAAGGATCACAGGCCCTGCAGAGGACTGTAGAGATGACGAGTGTAGAATTAATTGTCAGTGCCTCAGTGTACAGTGATCATCTGCTCCTGTTTGCCTCGCCCCAGGTTTGGAAATCACCGTGTTAATCATGTGTAATAAATTGTGCTGTATTTCCTCCCTTCCTGTGTTTGGTTTGCCAGTCTGAAGAGAATGAATTTTCTTGTCTGAACCACTTGTCCCCTGCAGCCTCTGTCCCTGCAGCATCCTGCCAGGGTGCTTTGCAGTGGGGCTGGTACCTGTGTCTTGTCTCAGCTTGTGGAGATGGTGGCCAAGGGATGGACACGGGCGGTGTGGTCTGGGTGTGTTGCTGATGGTTCAAGAGACTCCAAATGTCTTTTTGATTAACAAATGATAAATTTACTTCTGTCAGGTCATAATTTAAGGGGACACCTCAATTGTACAACAATACAAATGGGAAAAGCCATCATTAGTCGTACCTTTGTCCTCTAAATTGTGTTTTTCTGTTTGCTTTCTGGAACTCTATGCTGGACTAAAATCAACCCAGAAATGTTGTTTTCTTTTCTCTTTTTTTTTTAAGTCTCATTGTTTGGTGGTGTGTGAAGAGTTTGTCATTGGCTTTTTGTTGTTGTTAGGGTTGGGTTTTCTTTATATGCTTTGAAAAAGAGATGTAGAAATAGAAAAACAAATGCAAAGCAGAACAGCTGCATTCCTCTGTGTGTTGCAAAGCCTGAAAGCCAGTTAGTCTAAATAAAAACAAATAATTTGTCGGCACTGTTTCGAGCCCTTTTCTTGGTTTCTCATGATGAGAAAGTTGTAAGAACACAAACAGAGGAATATTCATGTGCCTCGTTAACAAGTAGGGACAAGGAGCCCAGAGTAAACATCCATCCCGGAGTTTGTGCTGATGTGTGTGCACAGGAGCAGTGCCAGTACATGCTGCCCCTCTAAGTGCCAGGGTGGGCAAGCGAGCTGGAGAGCCTGTCTTTCCAAGAGTGTTTCTCCTCAATGAGATATAGGGGAGATGGGACAGGACATTATGGAGTTTCCCAGCACAGTCACCAGAGCAAAAGCCTCGACACCATCATAATGTTGCTGACTTTCTTTTTTTGTCCTTAGTTCCTCCAAGTACATCGTGAAATGTTTTATGAGAGGCTCTCTAGCTTGAAATTAAGCAAATATCTATTCTAGAGCATTTTAAAAAGCTGTTTAAGAGCCTTTTCCCTAAAGTACACTCTGTTCTTGTGAGAGATTGCTCTGGCTCTGTGATACTCAATGTTTAGTGTTCCATTGCTCTTGCTACTTTGCTGTGTGGCTTTTTTAAAGGGGTTTTCGTACTTTTGTGAAATATGAAGACCTGAGTTAACCACTGAAAATTCACTGCCAAACTGCCTAAAGTGCTAATTCTGATGAAATTTAGCACCTGACTTTTGCAGGGATAAACACATCTGGAATCTCTACTCTTCAGAGTTCAAACTCTTGTAAAATAAAACTTTTATTTAATGTGTTTCCACTCGGAACCTTAGTCAGCAAGACTTCGCAGGATTTTTATGTTGGGTTAGAAACTCCCTAACAGCATTTGAAGTTAAGTGCTGACATGTCCTTTAGCTGAAAGTCACATTAAGGTGTTAGAGTAGGTTTGTTTTCATCTGTACTGAGGTATCATGCATACAAAGCTGCAGAGTGATGCTTGAGCGATGCAGGTTCCCTCTTATTTGCTTTTTTTTGGTGAGCTGATAATCATGAAGAGTGTGTGGTCAGAACGGTGTGGCTTCCCAGCTTTTATTTCCAGTGTCTGGAAAACATTGTGATCTCTAGAAACAGTTTGAAGAAGTTTGCTTGTCTGCTGCTTAGAAACTGGTGCCTTTTGCCCCTCAGGCTGCCCTTTGTTTCAGCCTTTATTTAAGTTGGGAGATGCTGCAGTAGCGTTGGACATCCCGCAGTCTGTCAGCTTCTGTTTAAAGTGGTATGTTGAGTGATTAATGGAAATTATTTCGGGAATAAAGGACTCCTGGTAAGCTGATCCCTATTCAGAGAGCCAAAAGAAAAAAGAAGAGTCACAAGGGATGTTGTCTCCAGGAAGAACATGCTACATCTGCGGGGAGGAAGAGTTGGATTGGAAAGCAGTGCTGAGTCTGCATTTTGAAATGCATCATAATTATATCTCACGGTCTGATTTGGAGAGCTTTTCCTGATGGCTCCGGGGACTGATTGTCACTTACACCAGCAAAATGCTGGAGTGTTTTTCTTGGCTTCTGGTGGGGTAGGTGAGCTGTATGGGGGAGGGCTGTGTGCTCTGAGTGCCAGGGCACAAAGCAGCGTGTCACCTGTCTGCTGGGGCGCAGGCTGTCCTCAGAGGCTGAGGTATCCCATTCTAGACAGCACTGTGTCTGTTACTCCAAGTGATGTGAACTATTCCAGCTATAAAGCATTTCTGATCCTTCATTTTTGATGTTTTCTCACTGCTGACTGATTTAAATTTCCAGTTGTTATTTACACACTAAGTTTATGTTCCCTTGGCTGTGGCTTTGCCGTTCCATCCCATGAAGTCGCTGGGCTGTTTGCAGGTGTGAGCAGATCGATAGCCTGGTTTACAGGCTGTGGCAGCACAACAGGTAAAGCTCCCTGTGATGTCTGATTTCAAATCCAAACCTATTGAAAGAACCCTGGCCCGTGGCTGTTCTCTCTGAAACGCTTCACAAACCACCTCGCGTTGCCGTTGCCACCGTCTGTCCTTTCAGCTGATCCAAAGGGACAGCCGGGCCTAAACGGATTTTACTGTTCCTGCTGGAAGCTGTCACTCACAGATCAAGTAGCCCTCGTGCATGGGGAGGATGCAGGAAGAATGGGAGAAAATTGAAAGTGCTGAGTGCTGCAGAAGTTAAAATACTGAACAAATAACTTCCTTCTATTTTTTTTTTTTACGAGTCAAATCCAACAGCCTCTCAATGATTTTTGATGCTTTTGGTAAACAAGCATCTGTTTCTTTTTAGCACAGAGGAAAAGCCTTATTATTCAGCATTGATTTCTTTGTGTGGAGACAGAGTGGTCCTTGTTTTGGTGCTCTATTTACAGGGGTCCATTAATTTATTTACTGAGGGCAAAGTGACAAGGCTGCCATCAGAGCCAGGCGCAATTCCTCCATCCCATGCCATGCCCCGCTCTGGGAGTTGGGGTGGTTGCAGAGCTGATGCCTGGCACAGGGCCACCTCACAAGGTGGCAGGACCTCACTCAGTGCCCTCCAGAATAACCAGTGAGAGAAAAGATGGAGCAATTTCCTCCTTGACCTGCCTGACCCTGGGCTGTCGCTGCTCTGCTCTTTCAAGGTCTCCTAGGCTGGGCTCATTCCCGGGGCAGCCGTGACTGCCAGGGTGGATGTGGGACTGTGTTGTGTGTGCAGGGTGCCCTGCTTTGAGTTGGATGCCAGGGTGCTTGCCAGCCCCTGGTCATACTGTCCCCATTCTGGGGAGATGGCCAGTGCTGGCAGTGATTCAGGCAAGTCAATGGTCTCCTTCTGTCTTTAAAGCACTAGGCATACTTTGTCTAAATATAGGTGCCACCAGACTTGGCTGGGGAGGGGAGGGACAGTATGTTGACCTTACTGTGTCTCCTTGGACTTGTGTTACAGTCGTATTTAAAGCTGTGGGGTCCTTCTTGTGGGATGCTGCTGGGCAGGCCAAACATGGTCAGGTCTGCGACAGCGCTGAATCACGCACCGCACGTGCAGGGATGTCGGAGTACAACGTACTTATAAAATACCCTCTCTTATTAAACATAACTGAGTAGTGGGGAGAGCTTTCAGGCTCACTGGTTGTTCAGCAGTTGTGCTTGAGGATGTGTCAGTTACTGTTGAAGGTTATGAAAGAAATGTGCTGAGTACAAAGGCAATGCTTTCAAACTCTGGTGCTAGAGAAGATTATTGTGTGGTTTAAAGATGATCAACATGGACTGTGTTAATTCCCAGAGGAAAAAAGTATGTCAATCAGAGGGATGCTCTTTCTGAAGATAACTAATTAAAAAGATTGGGTTGGGTTTTTTTTTTCCTTCTTGTATCCTTGATGTGATAGATTCTCCTTAAAAACATTTAATCAATGTCAGGAAACTTATAAGGCATTTTTTTTTCATGCCACAGCAGCTGGCTGACTTTGAACCGAGCTGGTAGAGTGTGGCACGTGATGGTAAAACACTGGAGCACTCCTGGAGCAGGACACTTACTCCCAAGGGAACCTGGTGGTACACATTAAAGTCTGTGGATGTTTAAACAGTGTATGGCAGCAAGAAGAATCTCATGTAGGGCTCTAAGCTGGGAATGGCTTGACTTGGAGACCTGGAAGCCTTTGGGGACTATCATGTAAAACAAATTCCGTTCATGGTCCTGCTTCCGGTCTGGGTCTCGTGCGTTCAGAAGTGCACAGCATCACGTTTCTTCTGTAAACACAGAGTGCCCAGATTCCTGAATAAGCATCCTAATTGCATTAGCTGCTCCCTCTCTAGTAGTGAGCTGCTGTGCTCAGGCCACAGAAAAATGACTTCGTGTGTATCCCCAGTTGTGACTTCCAGAGTGTGTCAGAGCTCTGCTTGCAGAGCTTGTTTCCTTCCTTCTAGGAGTATTTTACCCTCTGGCTGGGTTCTCCAAAGCCAGTTTGAAGGCTGACAATGGACCATCCAACATGTGGCTTGTTGGGGCTGCTTTGGTGCTGTACAGCAAGAAAACAGTCAAGTTGGCTGTTGTTTGTGCTGTGAGAATGAGCATGTTTTGGTGTGTAATAGTAAACACAATCCATCCTCATGTATCTCTGTTCTTCACTGTGATGGTGAATCACAGCCTGTGCCCGAGTTGGCATTCCAGGAAACACATCACACCTGATGATCCGCGCTGCAGCGGGATAGCCCAGCCCGTGCTGCATCTCGGTGGCTGCAGCAGCAGCACCAGCAGCAGCACTGCAGCTCTGACACATCTCCCTCACCCGTGTGCTGCCTGTCCTTGTCACGAGGATGTTTGCTCTCTTTCTTGGCCGCCACTTCGGGGCTGCGGAGCGCTGGCAGGAAGCGATGCAGACGGGCTGGTGGCGAGGTGACACGGGGAGGGTTGTGCGCGTGTTGCTGCGTGAGCGTGTGTTTGGTGGCAGCCCTGTGAAATGTAAGATGGGCTGTCAGCAGCAGGTGTGAGCCTGCACATGGGTGGGAGGGCAGCCCTGAGCTTGGAGCAGGAAGGTGATGCCCATGTGAGGACTCTGCCTGCGTTGCCCTTGATTGGGGCGTTTGTATGTTGTTGGGCTATTCGTTCGTAGCGAAGGGGTGTGTGAGGGGAATGGGAAGCCTAGACACACTTTGACTTTCATCTGAAATGATAAAATGGCTTGTTCTGGAGTCCAGCTTAAAACAAAACCCAGTCTGCTCTCCTGTGCCTGTAACAAATAAATCCCAGCCCTGTCTGCAAGTGAATTTGATAGGAGTCCAAAGGTCAGCTCACCGCTGCGGAGCGAGGCTTGGGGCACCCGGCGGCAGAGGAATGCTGCAGGTGGCTGGGGTTGTCTTCAGCACAGCACAGACCCTGTGCAGCTGCGTGGGCAGAAAACTTGGGCTGCAAACAGCAGCTGTCACTGCTCCTGGTGCTGGCAGCGAGGCATCTCTGGTGGGAATGAGTTTCTTAGCCCAGAGCTGTCGTCTTCTGTGCTGTCTCTAAGGGTGCCACTGCTCTCACAACACACCCAGGCTAGCCAAGATGCTTTAACTCTGAAGTTTGCACAGTGGTTTCTGGAGCTCAAGCCAAGTGATCCTGGTGGCTAAGGAACACTGGTGCCATGTGTGTGATGGGTTTTCCCAGTAGTGGGCTTGATTTGTAGACCACTAAGTAGTGTGAGCACTCCCTGCAGCCTTGTTGGATCACCCAAGGCTGGTTAGGTCCCACCTCTGAGACAATGTCAGGGAGTGGTTTTGTGCATCTGTGGTGGTTGCTCATCACTTGCAGACACAACCATGGTCACCGGTGCTCTCTTGCGCAAGTTACACCCTCTCCCAGTTTACCATAAAATCTTACCCCACTTGGAGACAGTAAAAGAAATGCCTTGAGAGTCACAGTGCCCTCAGGGTTCAGAAGTTGTAGTATTTTCTTATTGCCTTATCTCTGGTTCAGCAGATGTCCCTATTGGAGACCAAACCAGGGGGAAAGACACTTGGCTGTGGTGAGAAGGGATCAGGAGATAACTTAGCACAAACGAGTGGCCACTCACATCCCAGATCTTTCCGTGGTGATGTCTGTCTGTGTCACTGCAGTTGAATTCCCTCTCCAGAAAGCCCCCACCTTGGAGCAAAGGAAGTGCCTGCAGTCAGTTCCTTTGATAAAAAAAGGAGGAGGGAGGCAAGACACAACTGCAGATGTCACTACAAAGCCGCTTGCGTCAGACGTCGGAGATGGAGCAGGTTCCCACGCTTTGTTTGTTTTTCTTCTTGCACCGTTTCTTAAGTTGCAGAAGTGCTGAGTGGTGAGAGACAGCCTTTGTTGGAGAACCACTTCCTCTTTCTCTCCCAGCCCTCGGTGTTGTCACCTCTGTTGACAGTGTCACAGAGCCCTTTTCGGTAAATCCTGGCCTTTGTTTTGCTCTGCGCTGGTTTGTTTCTATTTTGGCTATCAGAAGCCTGGACTTGTGTGTGCGTGCTGCCAGCTGACCCTGTTAACACACATGCCAGTGCTGAGCACTCCAGAGGTATCTTTGCCTTTTCCATTTTCCCAGTGTTGTGGTGGCTTCTTGTTTACTGGGATTTGTGTGGTTTTTAGTGGTTATGCAGCTGGGAGATCTGGCCTCTGCCCAGAAGCAGGTGCCTTCATCGCTCACCTAGGAGCAAAGGCTTAAACTGGAAGCCAGCCATTGCTCTCTTTTATAGAGTTCATTAATACTGTTATTAAACCAGGTGCTTTAGAAGGTGCATGAGGGAAACAGGAGTGACTGTTTTTCAATAAACAGTGAAGGTGAGAGGCGTTTCTCTAGGGAGGGATGCTGGAGGTGTGTGATGCTCATCTGGTGGTTTGATGGAGAAATGCTGCAGGCTGCCCAAGCTCTCAGCTGCCTACCCAACCAAGGATGAAGGCTGATGCTTTATTAACCAGGACTTTTCTTGTGGCTGGGGGAAGTGAGTGAATGGGATGGAGGAGGCTGATGGAGAGAGCCAGTCCTGGAGCAGGCGTGATGCTGTGGAGGGAGGGAAACAGCCGGTTTGGGCAGAGGGAGCAGGAAGGAGATGGGAAATGGCTTGAAGGCTGAGAAAAACAGCAGGCTGCTTGGCCTGCTGTCCTGTGGCTTCTTCCACACCAGGCACAGCAAGCTCCAGTTGGAATTGCTGCTCTTGCAGGGCGAGCCCTGGCATGCTGTGAGAGCTCACTCTCGCGTCCCTGGCTGCCCTGCCTCCACGCCTGGCTCCGCAGCCTCAGAATGAGCTGGGTGCTGAGGCCTGCTGCACCCCTCCTGCCAGCATCCCAGTTGTGGTCTT
>VXBZ01001748.1:10586-48123 GCA_013399135.1 Heliornis fulica | reverse complement strand
TGATGGAGTGGAACATCTTCCTTGTGAGAACAGGCTGAGGGAGCTGGGGCTCTTTAGCTTGGAGAAGAGGAGACTGGGGGGTGACCTCATTAATGTCTGTAAATATGTTAAGGATGAGTGTCAGGAGGATGGATCCAGGCTCCTCTCAGGGATGGCCAGTGACGGGACAAGGGTGCAATGGGTCCAAGCTGGAACATAGAAAGTTCCATCTTAAAATAAGGTGGAACTTTTTCCCTGTGAGGGTGACAGATCACTGGGACAGGCTGCCCAGGGAGGTTGTGGAGTCTCTTTCTCTGGAGACATTCAAGACCAATCTGGGCACATTCCTGTTTGATCTAGTCTAGATGATCCTGCTTGGGCAGGGGGGTTGGACTGGATGATCTTTCAAGGTCCCTTCCAATTCCTAACACACTGTGATTCTGTGATGTTGGGAGGCTCTTCAGGGAACAGCCTGGCTTAAAGCTGAGGGAAAGGCACTGAGCACACAAGACTTTTACTTCTATTCCCCAATTCCTGGTAGTAGACACCCTTCTGCAGTATGGCTGTTCCCCAGCCTAGTCCTGCTTAGCTGCTGGCCCTTCAGAGAGGGGCTGCCTTTCACTGCACCCACAGGCAGTGTTGGGTAGAGGGGGCTCCCAGCTGAAATCCCCAGGGTGTTAGTACAGATGTCTCCACCAACACTTCTCGTTTTCAGGGCTCAGGCTGCAGAATGTTCCCGGTTGGTCAACCCCAGGGTTAACTGGTGTCATTTCTTACTGTCAGGCTTGCCTCCTGCTTTCAGTTAGTGCTTCGGCTTCCTTTGTTGTTGCTGCTTTTTGCCTTTAATCCCAGCTGGAGGGGAAGGGGTATGTCCTGCAGATGGGTTGGAAGCTTAGAGCCCTTGCTGGTGGTGCACAGCCCTGCCGTGCAGATGCTTGTGTCTGCAAACATGTGCTGGGTGGTAGCTGTGTCCCAAGACATGCCCTTTAGGAGAGCCTCCTTCTGCTCAGGAGTTGGAAGCCTCCGTGGTCACTGCACAGTGCTCCCATCATGGGGAGCTGGAGCTGGGCTTCCCATTGAAGTCAGCTGAGAGCAGCCCAGGGAGTATCCCAACACTAATCAGAACCCTGCAGAAAACCACTCTGAAGCAGGATGCTGCAGGGTTCTGGTTAGTAATACCCAAGGCTGACAGAAATTGTGTTTTTCTAAATAATAAAGGTAGTGGACTTCTATCAGGTATCTTGAAATCTTTGTTTACCCAACCAATTTTAATCTTATTTCTTCTAAGGGTGAGGAGGAACAGGACAGGAGGAGGAAAGTCCTCTCTTCAGCATCCATGTTGCTGCTTGTGTGTACCATGGGCATGGCTGGTGAGGTTTGCTCCTCACCATGCTGACCTGTTCCTGTGCATCCTGGTGGGGAGACTTCTCTGAACCTCTCGGGATGGTGCCAGCTCTGTCAGTTCTGCTACTTGGCAACTGGCAGAGCAAGGGCTGGGCTGGACAGGACAGAGCCTGTGGTAAAGGACCTGCTCAGATGAGTAAGTAGAGCTGACTGGAAAGTCATCCTCAGGCTCACAATAACTTAAGTGCTTAATTAGGATAAAACATTGCCAGAAGGTGTTTAGGTGCCTCTTTGCTTTCCTCGCTGTACTTCAAAAAGGTTTTCTCTTCTTTCTTTATGAAATAGTTTCTGAAGATGACTACAGGTTCCTTTCTGGGTTCGATTTTACATTGAGCACTGAGAGTTTTTCATTGAGACATGGTGGGTGGTGCAGATCCACCTGCTCCTGGGGGATGGAGCAGCCCCTTGTGTGGAACCATGGTGTGAGGTATCAGATGACTGGTGTTAGCGTATTGCCTTGGCACGGTCCGTGAAGCAGGAACACTTTTGTGTCCTCAAAACACTGATTTGGTGTTTGTGTGTGCAGCCTGTGGCTGGAGCTGAGCAAGGTAACAGCTGGGAAGACATCACTGTGTGTTTGCCATCTAAGTTTTATGTGATTTCCTGATTTTTATGGCATTATGAGGATTTGGTGTGAGCTCTGTGGTGCTTTGCCTCGTGCACGAGGAGCTTGGCGGCCGGGCAGCAAGTCAGGGTGCATGGAAACAGCTTCTGTTTCATGCTGATACTGCTGTGCAGAACCTGGGTATTTAGAGAGGAATGTCTGTGCTTTTTGTACAAAGGCTTTAAATAGTTTTGATGTGCTGTGCACAATTTCTACAGATTATTTTTTGCCTGAGAGAAAAATTGGTACAAGTAGTAATTTCTGTAGGAGTTGCTTACGTCTTCCGCTTATGTTGGTTCTTTTCCCAGTGAGCAATAAATTACAACTAACACATCACTGGTGGCCTCAAGGTTACTTCTTCACTCCAGAGGTGAACAGGCTCAAAGCATGTAGCAGAAGCCCTTTTTTTTTTTTTTATTGTCTGTTGTGCTGTGGGTTGCTTCTAGCTTAGTAACTTCCACAGGCATGTCCCAAGTCAGTCTCCTCCAGAGAGGCTCCGTGTAGTACAGTGGGGACTGATGGAGAGTCTCATGAGATGATAAAACACAACTCTGGTACCTCTGCCAAGGTGGTTCCCTGTCTTCTGCTCTCCTGGGCTCTGCTTCTCCCTTAACCACATTTTGTGTTGCTTAATACCCAGTGTCTTTCCAAGAGTTGTTTCAATGAGCATTGAAGCTCCAACAAGTTGTGTCTGGTGTTGGGAGTTTGTGGCAGGTGATGTCCAGAGTGCCCCTTTGTTCTATTTTAAACTTTAGTATAGCTACAGACTTCTGATCCATTTTAATTTGGAAGAAGTGATATTTTTTCTTCTTTATAAATTTCTCATTCTGCACCCAGGGCATGCTTGACATGTGTTTCAATTTTAGAAGATAGTCCTGGAAGAAACTTTGTCCTTGAGGAGGAGTGCTAAGGTTACACCAGACTTGAAGGTGTAACCCCCCATAATGTGGGGACATGCTACAGACTTGAAGGTCTTCCCGAGCGTGTGCCTCTGCTTTGCTGGAGCTCAGAAAATGGGGTATTTCCACCACCACCATGCCCACCCCACCCCATGGAAAATGGCAAAGGTGCCCAGAAACATCAGCAAAGCCTGTTGTGAAAGGGGTCACCATCAACTCCTGAAACTAGAAGATGACAGGCTCAGGGCTGTTCTGTGTCCTGGATCTTGGTCATGTTTGATTTCTCTGTGACACCATTGTCTTTGGTCATGGTTAGGTGTGCACCTGCCTTTGAGTAGCTACTGGAACATGTCCCTGGAGCAGGGACTGTGGCAGCAGTTAGCCTTTACTGCATGCAGAGCAGAAGTAGCCCTGGGGTGTGGTGACTTGGCACGGTCTGGCATTCGCCCACGTTTTGTAACATGGAATTTCTTCAAATATATGGCGGGGGTTTTACTCCATTAGCATTTCCTGGCCCTTGTCTCTTAAAGGAAGGGAATAAATAATTAATTTTGGTGTTTGTTTAAGCAGGGAAAGGAACTAAGAAGTTCCTAGTCCCTTGTTCAGTTGAAGCCAGCATCGTTTTCAAGGCACAGTGCTGCTGGGTGCGCAATGCCAGGGACTCTCCCATCCTGTCTTATCATTTTCATCAACCATCCTGTTGACTGTAGAATTGTTTCTGTCTTGCTTCAAAGCCTGTATGACTATTTTATCAATTCTGAGAAAAGCAGAAACCCTTAACTGCGCAACAGGATGGTTTAATTGCAAAATCCATAGCGTGTCTTGCTTTTTCCATGAGCCACAGCATCTCTAAAGACGAGTACCGGAAGATCTGCTTAAAATATCATCTGTGCCACAGAACTTGAACACTTTACTACTCCTTTCCACTAACTTTGCTCCTTGTGGGACTCAGAAAGGACAAAGTCAAGGCAGCAGTGGTGTCTGAACTGAACAGTTTTACAGTTTTGCTTTGAGAGTTAATTATACCGCAACTCGTAGACAGTAGTTTCATGATTTCTTAATCTGTTATGTACACTAATTTTCTTTTGGCTAACTGCTGAAGGGAGACATTTCTTTCTGCAGGGCATCAGCTGTGTCTGAACCACAAAGCAGAGGGTTAACAGAATCCTTAATTATAGAGATGAGTGGGCTTGCTCTATTCATCACCATTTAGAAATGTGGATCTCTCATCTTGGCTTTCAAATTGAAAATATATCCATAGGTTAATCCCTTCTCCCTGCTCAAGTTCTACCTCTGCAGGCAGAACAGCACTGGGCATACATCCTGCTTTTCAGGGCTTCTCTGTTGATGATGTTCTCAGTTATGCTTTGAATGTTTGCAGTACTGGTGGGAAAAGTTCTTTACCAGCAAATTTGGTCTAAAACACTTCCTTGCAAAAGAATAGAGCGTGCATCCAGTGTCTCAAATCTCTCTTACTCCGTTGCTTTCCTCCTTTTAAAGACAATACAGTCTTCCTTACAGTTTGTCTCTTCCCTTGCAGCATCAGCGAGAGCTTCCTCACTGTGAAAGGTGCAGCTCTCTTCCTGCCACGGGGAAATGGGTCGTCTGCTCCAAGGATCAGTCACAGGCGCAACAAGCATGCAGGTATGTGTTGCATCCACTGCTCAGGCTTGTCTGCTCGCTCTTCTGAGTCTGCCTTTCCCAAGTGGGTTCACACCAGATGTGTATGTTTCAGTTTGCACCAGGTGTCTACTGAAGCAGTCTCAAGCCTGTGGTATTTAATGCTGATTGAAAACAAGGTTTCAGTGCTCTTGTATATCCTGCAGAGTCACACTGATGAGTGACATCAGGGCAACTGTCATGACATCAGAGGGGTGAAAACAACTGCTCTCCAAGAGATCATCCTGTAACTGTTGTATGGGGGAGAGCTTGGAGCATTGCCATCAAAGTGTTCATGCAGTGCACTGGCAAACTTTGGTTATGGTAGGAGATGAGTAATTAATTGCCCATCCTCATCTGAAAGTAACCAGTTATGGTGGAAGAAAGGGAGGAGACCAACCTCTACATGGTGGTGAAGAAACCTCTGAGCAAATCAGTGTGACTTTTCAGACATGAATAATATGGAGTCAGTCATAATTCCACCCCCTTATCTGCTGAAAGTTGGATTTGTGTTTTTGCTTTGGCTCTTTGTTTGAAAAGTCAGTCTGAATAATGAAACTCAAACATTTCAGGACAGGTTGTTTTTCACTGTGTGTGTGGTGCTTATTCATGGACAGCGGTTTATGGCCATCAGATAGTGTGGGGTTTTCCCTTCCATTAAACAATCAGCAGGACAAAAACAGCATTGAAACTTTCAGGCTTTTGCATGTGGGGCAGACACAGAAACAGAGGGGCTCAAGTAAACTTTCTTTGCCAAAAACTGACACCAGAAGGTAATTTGGTTTGGTTCCACATGTAGATTTCTTTGTACTTTGATACCATCCATCCAGCTCTACGTCCACATTACCTACCTGATGACTGGTCAAGTTGAACTCTGTTTACAAACATATTTATAGAAAGAGTTTAAGTCAAAAGGCAGTTAATTGCCTACTTCCACTCAGATGTAGTATAAGCAGTACTCAAATTGCTTCGTGTGAGATGTGTTAATTACCGCTTGTCAAAAGAAAATAAATTGTTCTGAAAATTAATTTAAAACTGGCCTTTCAGGTTGAAACTGAAGTCAAAAGGTGTCCTGTGTGCAAATAGAGTTAGCAGTCTTCTTTTAAAAGTTTATCTTGACCTGTTCTGATCTCTCCAAAGTCCTCTGTGTGATGGAAGCCCAGGTCAGTTGATGTCCTGGCTTTACCTCGCAGTGCAGACATGCTGGATGGGTTCCTTGTGACCCCGTGCCAGGCAGCACCGACAGCTTTTGAGTCTCTCTTGTTGCCTCATCTACTTGCTACAAATGACTTGTGTGAGATCTGGAGACCTTGGTGGAAAATAGTTGCTGGTCTGATCAGCTCAGAGCTTTTAGAAGCCAGGATGGCAGGAAAGCAAATCCGGGTGTTGTAATTGCTTGCAGCAAGACCTTTGGTATTTAAGAGGCTGGCTTGCCAGAGGGATGGGTGGTTTGTTTTGGTTTTTCTTAGAAGACTTTTTATTCCTTTCTCTTCAGCTTACAGGGTGAGATGAGGCATCAGCATTGTTCTTTCCTCAGTTTCCCTACTCATCAGGCCATGTGGATGGCACAGTATCTTTGCAGGGTGCTAGGAGGTTTCACTGTAACCTTTACATGAGTGCACAATGTCTTTCTCTTCTGTGACCTTGTCTGATGTACAGTATGTGCCAGCAGACCAAGACACCAAGGGATCACTGTATCACCCTCCTAAGCAAAACATCTGTTTCATCGAATTTTAGACCCCTGTAGAGAGTGTGGCTCAGAGGTGAACTGGTGTTGGCAGCGAGCTGGCAGAGCATGTGGCACAGAAAACGGTCTCCTTTCTTGGACTCTAATCTGGGCTCAGCTTTCATTCCCATGTGTGTCATGACTTATCTCTGGTGTGCAAAATTAGAAGGGGAGGTGGAGAGTGGACATAACTTAGCAATATGAAATTGCTGCCTATGGATGCAATAATGTTTCAAGTGGCTACAAGAGCATTTTCTAGGAAGGTTGACTGACCTTCCGGACCCCCCTCTTTGAGATTCATCAGAGGTGCTGGCATCTAGCATAAAGAGTACATGCACAACAGGAAATAATTAATGCTCATGCCCATTTCTTTAATCCTGTCATCTTCAGCAGTGGCTGTCACTGGCTGGTGGACTGACTAGATGTGGTACCAGCTGTCCACACTCCTCTCTCTGCCCAGTCCTGCACCCTGTGCCACCTGGCAAACGGGTTGTGTTCTATCAGCTGGTGGGGCTCGATTTTTGTTCAAGGCCAGAGAAGGATGCAACTTCCTTGGGACTTTTGCCATCTCTGGGATATTGTAAATAACTTTTAAGATACTCCCTTTAGTGCTTGTTTTACACCTAGCCTGACAGCTAGAAGGAAACAAAAGCATCTGCTTGTCACTGGACAATGTGATAGGAAGCAGCGGTCGTGCCATGAATGCCAGCGAAGCCGGCAGCTCTTCATCAGACAGGATGTGATATCTTTGTGCTCATTCTGGCATGCTGAAACCTTTCCTTTGCTGCTTTTTAATCCAGGAAGCTTACAAAATGCCTTGTGTTCTTTGGGGCCAAAAATGTTGCAAGTTGATTAAAGCTGGCCAAGGAAGTAGGACTTTACATTGTAGCTGTGGAGCTCCTGAGGCTGGCAGGGCAGATGGGCGAGGGGAGGTGTGCAGTGAGCTTCTGAGGGTGAGTGATCAGGGAGCTCCTTGGCTGAGCCTTCCAGAGAGGGTGGTCTTAGAAACCTCCTCTTAAAATTGAGATAATCCAGTAGTCCTGATGTCCAGTTATTGTCATCAGTTGGTGGGAATTGCTAGACTTCAGGGAAGAAAACAAACCTGAGGCGAGATGTCTTTTGTTTCAAGCCCCCAAGATGTGAGTGCCTCCTGAGCCAAATATTTGCTGGGCTCTCCCAGGCTGCAGGCAGGAGGTACCACCAGAAGCAGAGGAACCTTGGCCTGATGAGTCTAATTCTCACTGATCCCCATCAAACAATCAGGTGAAAGTTGGTGGAACTGAGCAGCATCACTGAGCCAGCACACTGGTGTTAACGTGGGGAAATCCAGTCTCCTACTGCATCCCTGGGAAGCACAGGCATCCGATGGATGAGCTGGCCTTTCTGATGTCACCTGTCTCTAAATAATTCCTGTTTAGGGAGGCATGTGCCACCACTCCAGCCCTGGGAACGGTGTCTGTGGGCAGGAAGCAGTTTCAGGTGCTTGTTGCTGCTGGTATATGTATGTGACTTCCCACCACTGCAGAGTGCCTCAATTTTTCCTACCCCCAATTAAAAGTGCAGTCCCAGGGCATTGACTCATTCTCCGTAGGCTGGAATGTGTTTAGAGGAGGAAGGAAGAGGAGAGCAGGGAGTGCAGTGTCCTGTGCAGCCTGCTCCACACGAGCTTGCCTCTGTCCCATCAGCAGAGAGGCTGCAGCACCCCTCCAGCCCTGCTGTCCCACCAGCTACAAAAATAACTTGGAAACCAGGTACCGTGTTCTCACTGGGCAGCATTTCCCTTCTTCCCCTTCCCTTATGTGATGCTTCTGCATCCTGTTCTGTGCCCAAAGTTTCCTTATTTCTGAAAGTCTGTGAAATGGCATTGATGAATTAGGGAGGTCAGGAAGGTGAGTCAACCTTTCTAGAAATGCTCCCATAGCCACTCATGCTGAACACCAGTATTTGTCCTCTTTCCCACTGCGTTGCCTGAACTCGACTTCCCGTCTGTGTGGGAGTGGGAGAGTAAAGGCTCCTCTTCTTGCCTACCTCTGACACCCATCTGGCAACCTTGCACTCTTCTCTCTGGGAATGCAGGTTAATTTTCCAGCTAATGACAGAAAAGAATCCTGTTGCTGGAGGTGTTTCTGCTTGCTGATGCCCAGAAGGCAACGTGCTTGCCTGGGACGCTCTTGGCTTTCAGCAGGCCAGGGAGTAGTGCTGAGAAGTTGGTGCAGCAGTACCAACACAAATATTGCACTATTTTCTTCAAATGCTTGATGCTTTAGGAACCAGGACATGTGGCTCTTAAAAAGATTTCAAAGTTACTGTGTGAGTGTGATTTTTGTTTTTTAATTTTTTTTTTCCTAGGAAAAACTATAGGTGCTTGATTTTTTTTTTTTTCCAGTGGCAGTTCTAAGCAGCTTCTGTGTGGGGTCAGCACATAAGGGTATGTGGCCACATGCTGCTCTAAGGTTGGACTAAATCTCACTTTGAAGAGGATGTTTTTGTTTAGGTACTAATTATGCATGAAGCAATAAGCTGTTGTGAAGGAAATGGCAGATTCCTGATTTGAAGCACGTGATAGAATGAGATGTTGAACCATGGGGTGGTGTCTGTTTCTGCCTAGTTAGCCGCTGTCTTTGGAAGGAACCATGAGTAGTGAAACACTTTATTTCTGTTAAAGATAACAGGATTTAGCAGGACAGAGCATGGTAGAACAGGTGAGCACACGGAACAAAAAGCAGTTGACTAAGAGATGGAGTTTTGTCATCTTGGAGTGGGTGGAAGTGACAACACAACACTCATGGTGACGTGTCATCCTTCTTGGTGGAAGTTTGCTCCAGCTGGACAGCCAGGAACTTGCATGTGATTCAGAACTATTTTTATGCATTCACCTTTCCCTCTTGCCTACAGGGGATCTCCAGCAACACCTGCAGGCCATGTTCATACTGCTCCGCCCAGAAGACAACATCCGACTGGTAGGCTGGGGTTTTGCTGGGTTTTTGCTTATCTGCTGTTATCACATATAAAGGTTAAGTTCTGCTTGACAAATACACCTGTGTAAGTGTTGGAAGCAGTGGGGGATGGGGTGTGTTTGAGTGGTTTCATTGGTGGGTTTGAGGAGTCTTCTTTGCAACCACAAAGGTAGAGAAACAGCTGGTAATGAAAGGCCTGCTTGTTTGGTTGCCTAGTGGCTAGAAGACTGCCTTTGAACCAGATACCAAGTACTTAGCTCTCAAGAAGCACTGTAACGGTTGCCAGAGGAACTGGACAAATAAGCTTTGTGCCCTATTTAAATCAAGAGTATGTGACATATCTGACCAGCATGAACACCTGCCCTTCTACCTTCGTTCATTTGTGCTCCTTGGTTGGTTCTCCTAACATTTTGCATCTTAGAAGGCCACGGCTCATCGGGAAGGAGCAGTAGGATCATAGAATCATAGAATGTGTTAAGTTGGAAAGGACTTTTAAAGCCCATCTAGTCCAATCCCCCTGCAGTGCTCACTAAATCAGGTTCCTCAGAACCATATCAAGCCTGATCTTGAGTATCTTCAGGGATGGGTCCTCCACCACCTCTCTGGGCAACCTTGCCAGTGATGTACCATCCCCATATTGAAGAATTTTTTATTCTAATATTCAACATAAATCTCCCCTTGTCTAATGTAAAGTCATTACCACTCACCCTATCGCCACAAGCCCTCGTGAACAGTTCTTCCCTGGCTCTCATGGAGGCACCTTTCAGTGCCTGTGAGGTCCCTATGTAGGTATGCACCCACATTGAACTGTTGTTCTGCTTCTCTGGGTTGCTGCCTCCTGTAAGGACATGTCCTGACAAGTAGGCATTGCTGTTCATAGCTTGGATACACCATCCTAAACACCTTCAGAAGCCAAAGAGCAGCAGTGAGGAATCTGTCTAGGACTTACAGAAGTGCTCTACAAGGTCAGGCATGACTGAAGTGTATCTGCATCTCTCATCACTTAGCCTGAAGTTTCTTTCCTGTGTTGTCTTGGCTCATCTTAGCAATGTATGCCCAGAGTAGGACTGCCAGCATCAGAAGTGTTGTTCTGGCAGCACTGCTTTGAGCTCTCCTGAACTGTGCTCGAGCTGGACTGATCATATGAGTACAGCTAGAAAATAGTCAAGATTACTATGGAATGCTTTAACCTTTAAAAAGGACCACCAAAAATAATTTGCTATAAGCAAACTAAAGGACCTAATCCCAAACTTTGTCATGTACACCTTGCTGTCACTAAAATGTCAGTGAAAGTGATGGGATTGGGGGTTCTCAGTGCTTTTCAGAAGCTGAGCCAGGGTTAGAACATTGGAAGCTATTGAACAAGGCATTGTTCAGCAATATCACTGGCTACATTGTGTGATTTGGGACAAATTAGCCTTAACAGCTGAATAAGGACTTTGTGGGCTGAGACATAACCCCTTTTGTTTGGAGCTACATTTGGAATGCTGAAATCTTGCATGAGGTTAAGTTCGATAGTCTACTTGAATTTAATTGATTCTTGACGAACGAAGGGTGCACGGAGATGCAATAGACTCTCTCATAAAATAGTAGATACAAATGAGATTTGAAATACAAACAGTACTGAGAAAAATGCATTCTCTTCTTGTGTTGGCTGCTGTCACTCAGAGGGCAGACTTCACAGCTCAGAGGGCAGCAGAGGAATTTAATCCTCTATAAATCTACACTCAAACTTTGGAACAACTCTTGTTTCTGTTGGAGTTATTGGCAGACTTTTTTTTTAGCCTTCCATGAGAGCAGGATTAGAGCAGTGATGCCACTGTAAGATCAGTAGGAAAGGGAGGAAAATGATGTAAAAGTGTCTGGATGGATTGAACATCCTCCTCAAGCTTAGCAGAGTGGGAACATGTTCATTAACGTATATTCAGTAATAAAAGCTTCAAAAATTTGGGTGCTGTTTTTGTTTTCAAATAAAATTTCCCTATGAGGAATGTGTTCTTCCATGAAACACCACATAGCATGAAAAAGATTAAAGGTCAGCATGTACTTCTGGGAGTGTGCTGTTCATAATGACAGGTAAAATACCACCTCACGCTTATGATGAAACGAGAACAAAGCAGAAAATAAAGTTGATTTGTGTTCAGGTGAGCATAAAGCTGAGAAAAGTGTTACTGGCTCTGGAAGGACTATAGAGAACTTCTTGTTCATGAACAGACAGTGACTGAACTCCACAAACTGAGGAGAAAGCTAACTGTATGTAGATGAACTTGTTGAGAAAGAACCTTAGATCTCATCCCTGTCCCTGAAGCTAGGCTGCCCCCCTCTATTGAGTGAGATTTCAAATATCTTCATTTAAAAGGTGTCAGGCTACTGATGAAGTTGGTATACTCCTCTTGTTGGATGAGCATATGATCTAGAGCTTAATGAAAAGGTTAGGGACCAATTTGTGATTTGAAGGGCATGTCTGAGTGCTAGTAGTAACCTGTGAGCCTGACTGGTTTAGAATGTCAAGTTTGTGGGTTTATTATTTCAGTACATTTAGCAAAGCACATTATCTACTCCAGTCATGGTTCTTTGCTTTGTGGGAAGGGTGTAAGTGTGGGATAATAAGCCATGCTCTGTTTCTCTTAATTGGTTCTCCGATAATCCCACCCCAGTGACTTGAAGCCGTGTGACCTTTGGCCACTGTTTGTCTAGGTCTAGCCATGTTCTTCCATTAAGACCACACTTCCCATTACTGCTAGCCAAATTGGTTTAGCAGTGTAAGTTAGCTTATGTTAATCCTCTTGCTGCTGGACTGTCCTCAGGAGAAGCAGAACAGAACTTGTGTGTGAATGCCCCAGACACAGGGCAGCTCTTGCCCACCAGTTCCCGTTTTCAGCAAGTCTTTGTTTCTGTTTGAAGTCTTTTTCCTCATGTCTGTACTGACTTTAACCACCAAGACCTTGGTGACTGCTTGCTCTCCTAGGTTGAAGAGCACTCCTTCTGTTTTGCTACAAGTGGTTAGTTCTAGAAACAGCTGTCTCTGGCAGAATTCACACCTTGAAGGCCTGACCACTTTGATCCTCCGTGTTTCCAAAGGAATCCCAGTGACTCAAGGAGCAAGAAGGAAAATAAGGCTGGTTTTAGTATGACTTATCCTAAGGAGATGGGGTGTGGCACAGTCTCTTGCTGTACAAAGCATGTCTGTCTGCTGGCAGTATTTGGGTAGTTTCTGTTAGTCTTTGATCCCACTGGACAAGTCTAGAAGACATGGTCAAACACCATCTCCCTGCCTGCACTTGCTATTCTGCCCCATCACTAGAGCTGCTGCTCCCTGCAATGCCACTGGGAAGCTTTTCCTGCTGCTCTCAGCTTAGTCTCCTGCAATAGAGCACTCCAATGAAATAGTGAGCTCTCTCCTGACTGCTCTGGGCTGTTCTGGTCTTTGTTGTAGGTTCTGGCACATCTTGTGGCCAAGTCTTGGTGGCCAGTAGAAAAATGAGGTGTGAGGAGGTCAGGGGGCTTTTCTAAGCAAGGAGATGCCATCTGGCCTCAAGAACTTAGAGCTATAGGACAATATCTGGTACAGCAACCTACTCCAGAGAGATCCCACACAATAGCTATTTTTTGAGCTTTTTCTTTAGGCTAAAATGACTCTTTGAGCACTCAGCTCCTGTGGGCCACCAGTAAGTGTCTAAACAAGTAGGGTCTTGGGGGCTGCTGGTGTCTGAGGAATTCCAATTCAGTTTGCCAAGGATGCCAAGCACCACTTTGTGCTTCAGCCATAGGGTTGCAAGGAATTTGTCAACTGGGCCACGTCACAGCAGCCAGGTGTCTGTCCACAGCTTGGGACAAGGCTGGACTGTGATGACTCCTCACCTGTTTGCTCTCTGCAGGCCCTTCTCAAAGTACAAGAAGGTGTTTAACAACAGGCTGAACACTGAGGCCAGACAGTGTCTTAGGGTTGGATTAGGCTGCCCAAAGATAGGGTTCAATGTACATAATTAAGACACTTCCTTTCTAGGAATTTCCTGGTTTCTCTAGTTGGGATCCTGTGACTGAAATAACTACAAATGGCTTGGAACAGAGTCCAGAAAGTGATGCAAGGCTGCCTACTGCAGATGTTTATAGGCAAAGCTTGAAATGCTGAGCTCCATTCCCTGGGCTCCTCTCTGTCCAGCAGTCTGTCTGGAGTCACTGCAGACCTCACCTCGTGGCCTCGGGAGGAGCATTACGCTTCAGTGCTGGTTTGACCCTCACAGTGTGGCTGCACAGCTGCTTTCTGAAGGCTGTCTGTAGGATTTGGTTCAGGGTGAAGTTCAGGCACCCTCCAGTCCTGCTAGATCTCTCTTTTGGTACCAGTGGTTGTTGTAGGAGCAGTGAGGCACAATGACTTTCATCTTTCCTGGGCCATCTGAATCCAACCACAGATACCCCTTAGTAATGGGGAAATCTTTTCTTGCCAGGACCAGCGGAAGACCACAGGTCTGTCCAGCTGCCTGGGAAGGTGGTGGGAACAGTCTCATTGGAGCTGTTGTAGCACCCAGTAGTTGAAGGAAAGCCCCAGCTATTTGGACAAAGCCCTCAGAGAGGTGAAGGGCATGTTCTGTGTCACAGAACAGTTAATACTCCATGAAGCTCACTGGGCTGGGACCAGTCAGAGGACTATGGCAGCCAGCCTTATAGGCTGCTGTTTAAACTCAGCCTTGGTGGGACAGAGCAGGCCTGCAGCAAGGTGTGCAGATGGTACCAGAAACACACCAGCTGTTGTGCAAGAGAGCAAGTTGCTTCTCTCTCTTCTGCTGGTCACCCAGCTGAGAAGGACGGGCATCCAGCCTAGTGCAAACTGCGTCACTGCTTCTGCTCCTGTCACTCAGCATGAAGAGGTGCTTTGTAAAGGTAACAGTGTGTGTTTTGCTGGCTGCCCTGCTGACCTCTCCTCTTCCTTTCCTTAGGCTGTAAGACTGGAAAGTACCTACCAGAACCGCACCAGATACATGGTGGTGGTGTCCACCAACGGCAGACAAGACACAGAAGAGAGCATTGTCCTAGGAATGGATTTCTCTTCCAATGACAGGTACTCACAGTGTCCAGGTGGGGAATGTCTTCACCCACATGTCAAGTGTAGAAACCACTGTCTGGTGCCCATGCCTCAAGGGGATAGCCTGCTTTGGGTTTTCCAGCCTAACACCTTTCTTCAGCTGGGAAGGTAACAGTGCAGGTCAGCATTTCCTCCACTGTTCTGAGCCTCAGGCTTGTGTGAGGACATGAAATACACTTGAGTGTCAATGGATGGAATGTTCCTTAAGCCCTGCATCTGCCATATGCAAAGAATGAAAAAGCTGTGATTAGAGAAGCTGGACATCAGGGTTCAGGAGAGCAGCTAATAAAGCAACTCTAACACAGCCCCTTTTCCAAGGTCAGTGCACAAGGGGCCTGATGGGACTGTCAGGGTTGCTGATGGCAGATCTTACATAAATGTGCTCTCCCCAGACATCAGTATGTCACCAGGGTTTAATGCTTTTGCTTCATTCATTTAAATTGCTGCTGACCTCTCTGAAAGGCTGAAGAAGGTGGCTGGGAGGCAGCTTTTACTGCTGGAGTAGCTAGCTATAAGGCAGGAGGCAGCATCCACCACAGCTTCATGGGCAGAAACTTTTAAGTTTAGAAAGGGATACTTGAGACACTTTGGAAAGGGCATTTGGGTCTTTTAAGTTGTAACTCCTGGCCTATGCAAGGAAAGAAAAACCTGGATATTATAACCATTTTGGAAGCTTTCATACACATGTGTAGTTCTAGCACAACTGCTACAGGAATGAGTCTTGCTGCTAGATAGTAGAAACTGCTTTCAGGTAGCTATCAGAGTCACTCACAAATCTTTCTGAACTGTTTGGTGAATAAATAGCCTCTGAAACAGCCTGCTGGTCACAACAGCCACCTTGCTTAATTCCAAGTGGCTTGATTTGGATGCTTAACTTGAGATGCCTGCTGAAAAGGGGGACCAGATTGATGCTGCCACTACAGCTCCAGGTTCCCTTCCTGTGCATGTGTGCACAGCTGGAGCTCAGAGATGCTCCTGCAGTAAAGAATAACTCGTCCTTGCACAAGTTGCTGTGAGCTTGGACCTCGCTCTTGGCTATGATATACCAGCACAGCCACCTTTGATAACTGAGCACTCACTGGTATTCAGTCTCTAATAACACAGCAGGGTTGTTTTGGCTTTCTGCTAGAGTTACTTGGGTTCTGGATGGTCAGTCTGATACACCCTCCCCAGCCCACTTGGTATTTATAACTCAATGTAGACCTGTTGCTATGGTCTCTGATAAGCGCTTGCTGAACAGTATCACTAAAAATACCCTGGCCACCTTGGGAAGCCTTTTAAAAACATCTTTCCATGAGCTCATCTCATGTTGTCAACAGAAATAGCTGCATGCCACAGCATCTCCTTGTGCCGGGCACCAGTCGCTCAGAGGCATGTGCATTTACAGGGTTTCATGTGTGCTGACCCTCTGAAGCCTCAAGTCTCATCCTCTTCCCCCACTTCTGCAGAGACTGACAGGGCTGTTGAGGCTTGTGGAAGTTTGAGAGAAGTTTGGTTCTAGTTCTTCAAGATGCTGCTTTGTTTATGGACCATTTTTACAGCTTTTGGAGATGTCACTTTTTCGCTTGGCAGCCTGCTGCGCGTTGTGTTGGGGTTCCCCTGCTTTTTTTTCCATACTTCAACTTCTGTTTTTAACTTGACTTTTGCTCAGCCTTGCAGAAAGCAGGTGACTGGGAGGGCAAAAAGGTCAAAGCAGCTGAGAGAGGAGTGGGTTTGCCAAGAGGTGTCTGGCTCAGCTGGCTGTTGTGCTCATCCTTGAGGTGTGGGGGGGAGAAGGGGCAGAAGTCAACAGCCAGTGATAGGCTGTGATTTGCTAACTGCCCGTGCTGTTATTACACTAGACTGAGCTCAGTTCCCAGCAGCTCTGGCTGAGGGGCAAACAGGAAAACAAAGCCATGGATTGCAAAACCAGGGCTAGAACCAAACCACTTGAGCCTGAGAGGGACTAATCTGCAAAGAAAGCCTTGAGCTTACTAAAGACTGTGAGCCCTCTCTGACCTTCTGCACAAAGCTTGTTGCTCCTGACTCGTTTGCTCTTCTCCTGGGGTGAATGTTAACCCTTTGAGCTTGCTTGCAAGAGTACTGCCGTGCCCTGTGTCTGGTGGGATCCTTTTCAGACATTTCTGACTGTCCCTGAAGTAATGTTGGGATTTTTTCTTTTTTTTATTTAATGAGTGCAAACATCTGCAACCATTGCTGTGAAATTAGAATGACATCATTGTGCTGAGTAGATGTGCTGACCGTCTCTTTCTTATTACAGCAGCACTTGTACAATGGGCTTGGTGCTGCCACTATGGAGCGACACCTTGATCCACCTGGATGGGGATGGGTGAGTGTCTTCTGTATGGGCTAGGTCAACAGCAGAGGGTCTCTGTTTTAGCTTTCAGCACAGCATATGGACATGGATTCAGATGATTGCAGAACCCTCACAGATCCAACCAGATCTGCTGTTAGGAGCCTGTTGGGTTAGTAGGCTTGAAGGCCCTAAATCACAGTAGTTGTGACAGGGAGCACCAGTAATTGACTTATATGTGAATAAGCACACACTGACACAGTGGCTTGTGTGTGTGTTTAAGCAGGAGTAAAGGAGCTTTTGCCAGTGAGTGGGTGTGTAGTGAAAGCTCCTTAAAGGGATCCTATTATGTGTCCCTCCATCATGCTTGCAGCAGGCAGCGTTGGGCTGAACATAAAGTAAGAAAGATGTTTCTCTGCCAGGCAGACACCTGACTTGCAGCCTCCTGTTTGTGCCAGTCACAAAAGCTGTCCTGGTGTAGTGCATGGAATGACTTTTCTTTCCTTGGTAGCTGCCCCAGGATCACTTTAGCTGGACTGTTGCTCCCAGCTGTGGCACTGAATTTGTTTTGCCAAGGTAAATGGCACAGCTCAGAACTGTCCCACTGTCTTAGTTTTGTTCCTGAACAGCAGCTGCTTTAAAAAGTTATCTTAGAGCTTTTAGTGTGCTATATTGATCTGTTTGCTAGCTGAACTCAGCAGTGTATGCATAGGGCTACTCCTCTGCTGTTCCAGTGCCCTACAAACTATCAGTTATTAACCAAGAAGTTGCTTTTGGGACACATTTTTACTGTGTGCTTTTTCCTCTCCAGAGGGTTCAGCGTATCAACAGATAACAGAGTTCATATATTCAAGCCAGTGTCTGTACAGGCAATGTGGTAAGTACTTGGGTTGATCTGATCTGTCCCAGTGATCCTTTTTCCCAAGGTGCTTTGGCTGCTTGAGTTTTTAAAAAGCAGGTGCTGCTTTGCATCACTGGTATCTTGAGACCTACTCAAGCAGCAGAAGTTTCCTTCAGAGATGGGGAATGAATTTTGATACTGAAGAGAGGGGAAATAACTCAAAACATGCAAGTGCTGGTACATAGCTGTGAGTTCATAGTATTGCTGCAGCCACACCTTCAGCTCGGCTGGGGGCAGGAAAGAATAGGGACATTCTCCTTGCCAAGGGCTGCTGCTTTGAATCCCTCCAAAGCAGAATTTAATTATTGTCATAAAGAAAGAAATACACACTGTGCACATCTGAGGAGTCCCTGTCTCTAGTGAGACATGTTCATTGTCATAACATGTAGCAGAGAGAGGCTGCCTGCATTTTTCTTTCCTTTTAGGGTGGCTCATGTAAGAATGTAGTGGCCATGGAAGTATTTCTGGCTCAAGCTTCTTTGCATTGCACAAATACATTGCCTGGTAGGGTGTCATGCTCCTGTGTCACCCCAGTGATTTTGACCTGGATTCTTCTGATCCCAGTTAAAGATTTAAAATGAGCTAAAAATAGGAGAGGGGGATTTGTTTCCCAGCAGCAGCTGAAGAAACTTCTGACATGCCCTGAGAGATGACAGGCACCTAAACACCTCAGCAAAGTCAACCCTTAAGCACAACCCTTGGTTGTGCAGCTCTCCTTGTCTCATTCCTGGGTTCTCATTGCCCTGCATGCAGGGGAGCTGATGGCACAGTAGGAGCTGTCAGTGCTCCCTGTCTGGACACAAATTCTCCATCTTATTTAGGGCTTAGGTTGTTGTAGCAGGATATGGAGCTAGAGACACAAGTGCCTCTGTCCTCTGAGTTGTGGGCATCTTTGCCATTACCCAGGCTTCCCTTGGCAGGCTTCAGTGAAGACCTACAAGCTCTTGCAGTGTGTGGTTGCCCACACCCTTGCAGGGCAGGCTCCTGCTTAGCACTGGGGACTGTTGCATGTGGCACTGGAGCTTGTACCAACTGATGGGACATGACCAGCATCCTAGATTTGGCTGCTGCTTTGTGCTTGTTGTCAGCATGAGGAAGAAATTATAAACCTGCAATTTTTTATTTCCCTTTGTAGGTCTGCTCTGCAGAGTTTACATAAGGCTTGTGAGGTGGCACGGAGCAACAATTACTACCCAGGGAGCCTCTTCCTCACTTGGGTCAGTTACTATGAGAGCCATATCAACTCTGACCAGTCATCAGTCAACGAGTGGAATGCCATGCAAGATGTCCAGTCCCACCGGCCCGACTCTCCTGCTCTCTTCACGGATGTGTAAGTTGGTCTGACACTACTGAGCCAGGGTGTTTGGCTGTCAAGCACTGCAGTCTCCACATGAAGAGACAGTTTCCACAAGAGATTATTCCTAATTAGGTATTAATGAGGAGAGGTTTCCTGTTTCAGGTAATAAGCAGACCCCTAGTTAGGTAAACACCAGCACTGGATGTTTAGCCCTCCTGGTGCTCCCTTGTGCCTCCTCAGCTTCTGTTTTCAGCCTAGTTGTTTACCTTGTGCTTCAGGCTCACAGATCTTTGCTTCTGCAACATAAATCCCATGTTGCTAATAAGAGAGCATGTGGTGTAATCTCATACCCAGGACTTCCTCTTTGCTGGTTTTGTCCTCTGATTTCCAGCCCTGGTGTCTCCTGGAAGGAGCAGGTTTCTCTGGACTTTGCTCTCATGCTGGCTGACATGCTCCTTTTACTTAGTTTGTTTTGCTGTAAAGTGTAGTGTTTGTGTATGGACTTGTGAGTCTGTGAGCTCAACACTATCCTCGTGGGCATCCCTCTGAGTGGTGACAGGGCAGTGTGGTTTTTCATCCTGTGGACCAGGACAGCGTGTAGGTCCCAAGCTGTCTCCAGTTAAGTGCTTGGATGTCTCATGATACATGGTCCAAAACAGTGGCAGTGGTAGATAAGCAGACAGCTTGGAAAAGCAGAATTTATGGGCTGTATCGACATTCAAGGTTTATAAACCCTTTAATTAGCAATTGCTGATGGTACTGATACCATATAACCTCCGAGGTAGTCTGTGTCCAGATGTGATGCCAAGCGTGAGGGCTTAGCTGCCTGGTTTGGAGCAGGAGAAATGACTTCACCAGCCCCAGCTGCTTTCCCAGTATAATTGTGCCATTGGCTGATTTATGCTCTTGGATATTTCCTGTTGTTGGAGTTCAGTGAGTGAATAATAACTCTAAGCAGTTGTTCAGCTGTGAACAAGTCTTCACACTTGACTGTTTTTTAATGTACAAGGAGTGTGGCTGAAAAGTTCTGGCAGGCTGTCAGATTAATATTCTCCTGTAGTTTTTTCCCCTATAAATTTGATGTACCCCACCCTTTCCCGGGTGGCAGCAGTTGAATGATTCCCTGGGGACACCTAACCAGCATTCTCTGAAATAATGGGCTGAAAGGACCAGGAACTCTGTGATTATTTGTGACCCACCAGTTGGACACTCAGAGGTGTCTGTGCAGTCGCCACCCTGGCAGCTTCCCAGAGAAATGGGGAGGTGGTGTGAGATGTTACTGCTGGGTCCCTTCTGAAGATGATGGGTGAGACAGCTCTGTGCTGCTGCTCTGTTGCAACTTCCCCTGGTGTTGGGCTATTTTTGCAGCTGGTGATAAGGCCCCTGGCAGCAGAGGCTGGAGGAATGTGCAGAGGCTTAGCTGCCCTCATCTCTCCATGTAAGGAGCTTTGGAGCTCTTACCTTTCCAAGAAAGGTAGGGGGAGGCTTAGATATTGCTCCAGAGAGTATAATGCAGCCTTCCCAATTTAAATTTTACCAAATACCAGAGGTTCTCTGGATGACTACAATGGATTATGAGCATTCAGTTGGTCTCTTTCATGTACAACTGGGAATCTAAACTGGGCTTTACAGTCACCTGAATTCCCTTCAGCTGAGAACGTGTGAAACTCTGTGGAGTATCCAGTCTGTGCAGTGCCTGTTCAAATAAGTTGTTTGTTTCCTCTCCCAATGACTGTTGCTTTCTTCTGTTAGCCCAACTGAGCGGGAACGCACGGAACGGCTGATTAAGACCAAGTTAAGGGAGATTATGATGCAGAAAGATCTAGAGAACATCACATCAAAAGAGGTGAGTGAGGAGGCAGCAGCACTGGAAGTGCTGTTGGGCAAACTAGAGAGCTGTCTGCTGTATGCCATGAGAAAGGCTAGAACAAAAACTTCACGTGGCTTCCTCCTCCCCCCTCAGATACGCACGGAGCTGGAGATGCAGATGGTGTGTAACCTGCGGGAGTTCAAAGAGTTCATCGACAACGAGATGATAGTGATCCTTGGGCAGATGGACAGCCCCACCCAGATATTCGATCATGTCTTTTTGGTAAGCCTAACAACAAACCCAAGAGTAAACCCCCCAGACACTTCTCACTGTGTTTTGGTGGACACAGGGGCCTTTGGAGGAGTGTAAAGGAACTCTGAAGGAGAGATTGAGTGATCCTGGGGTCACGTACTCTTAAGAAAGACATGAGTGCTATAGAACAAGTGCAGGCTGGCTTCTTGGCTGGCTAAACTTTGCCATACAACACCAGCCAAGCTGTAGACCCTGCACTGTTGAGGATGGAAGGGAATATGTTTGCATTCTAACTGCTGTTTCCATCTGTGTTGGACCAGTTTTGTAGCTTTAACAGTCCAGGGTATCCACACGCCAAGTTCTTGGAGCACGTGTTTGTTTGGGAAAAGGGAGAGCTGTGTAATGTTCAGGTGGAATGACACCCTTGTAACATGGAAAGCTCTGAGCTCACATGATCCAGGTGGAACAGGGAAGCTTAACAAAGCATCCCAGAGACAGTTGCTTAAGGAGACAAACATTTCACCTTTTAATGTTCTACTTGCTTAGTTGCCTTTTGTCGCTGTTGGGGCCTGTCTCATTACTGCTGCTCCTTCCATTGAGTCAGCCCTGTGCTGGGTTTCCCAGCCCTGAAGCAATGGATGCAGGTTTGGTTGGGCTGTCTGGTCTATGAGGTTGGCTCAGCTTTAAACAGAGCTGTTCCTCTTGGACCAGCTGGCCTTTCCAAGTGGAGAGGGCCTCTCCCAGGCTCCTGAAGCTTCATGCCGTGGCTTGGAAGGGATGGTGTAAGTTCATGTGAGCACAAGAAACTGGTGGGGTAGAGCCAGGAAACTTAAAGTACCTAAGATGTAATGGACTTTATTTTTTTTGGCAGGCTGTGTCTAGTGTGGGGGGAGAAACACGTTACAGGCTGAGTGCTAGTCAGAAGCAGCGCAATAAGTTCAGTCTGCTGCAGGGCTCAGGCTTGGCTCTGAGTGCATTTAATGGAACAAGACCTTTAAATTGAGGCTTGCAGGCAGCACTGAGGAGAGGAGCTGTGGCTAAAGTGTGATGTGGAAGTATTTGCAAAGCAGCTCTCTGCAGTAACAACAAGTGCTGCTGGGGCTCGGTAGCACCTTAATTCAGGAGTGGATATACCGCAAGGCAAAGCCCTACAGTGAGGTCTTGGAAGGAATAGAGGAGGAGGAGGATGTCCTTCCAGGTGGAGGCAAGAGCCCTGTGGGGTTCTGCTTAGGGAGGGTAAAGTATGGCTGGCCAGCTTCCTCTTCCAGTTCACTGATGTCAATCCTTCCCTTCATCATTTGTCTGGCCATCCCTTCCCTGGCTGATGTGTCCCCTTTGCATGTTTTCCCTGCAGGGCTCAGAGTGGAATGCCTCCAATTTGGAAGACTTGCAGAACAGAGGGTAAGTAGCTCCAGGCCATCAGCTTAAAAGCAAGAGCTTGGCCTTAGCATTTGTCTATGCAACCAACTATTCCATACCTGCTGTGTAACCTGAGTCTTCTTACTAAAGGGTTTGCAGATCTGAACAAGCACTTGCTTCCTCTAAACTCCATGTCCTACAAACAAGCACCTTAAAGAATCTTGTTCCCTGACCTTGACTGACATCCTCTTGGCAAGCAAAGGAAGCCAGCAATGTCTATAAGCAGCAAAATGCTCTGAGTACTTAACTAGATGCTGTTTAGCTGGCTCTGTGCCCTCTGCTGCAGCCCGTTGCTCTGGGCTGAGGTCTCATGACCATAGAGGCACTTTGGATGCTGGATCTCTGGTCTGTGAGAGGAAGGAAAATATATACAAGAGGATTTGTTGCTTTGAGTGGAGACCAGTAGGAAGTCTAGTAGCTCTCAGACATAGCACTAACATGCTACTCTCCTGCCCTTTCTACCTCAGTGTCCTTTCTCTGAGCCAAGTGGATCTAAGGACCAAGATTTTGCAATTAAACCATTATTTACAGGTTTTGGCTCCAATGGAACAACCTAATAATTTCTTGACTTGATAGCATACTTCTGTACCTCAGACAATCAGCTTTCCTCTTTCATCTATGGGTCTGCTGCATTTTCCTTGGGTCAGACAGATCCTGCTCAACTGCCAGCCCTCTCATACCTGCTAGGGAAAGGGGGTGTCCCTCCCTTGTGGTGCTCTTGTTCTGTCTGACATCTCAGCATGAGTGCGGTTCATAACCCTCAGGGCTAAAAACACTGAATGAGTTGTACATAAATACCATATACTTTCTCTAGTGGTTTCATTTCTGGAGAATTTAGAGATAAGAAATAAATCCTCCCCAGTGGCTCGTTGTCTGCCTTATCTCTGTTATTTTAAGTGTTTAAGCTCAGTGTTGCTCACAGACTTGCACCTTCCGTTTTCCTGTGGTGTCGGTGCAGCGCTCAGGGATGTTCACAAAAGGGGCTTGGAGAAAGTGTCCAGATACTAACTGGGCAGTTTGTGCAGGAGCTCCTGTAGCACAAGTGTTGCTAACACTTAGAATAGAGAGGTGGCAGCACATAGTGTAAGGAGAAGTTTCCATCCAGTATGGAGAGAAGCCCTTCTGTCCAAAGCTCTAGACTCAAACCCTTTGCCTCTGTGAGCTTGCTTGTGTTAAGTCCTGGTTTCTGAGGAGGTACATTCAAGAGTGCAATGTTTTGAGTTTGCTACTTGCAAAGCTGTTGTAGCAGCTGTAATATCTCTGAGCTGTGTTCTGCATGCTCTGCATTTTTATCTGCTATCTGCTTGTGCACAGGGTGCGGTATATTTTGAATGTGACTCGAGAAATAGATAACTTCTTCCCTGGGCTCTTCGAGTACCATAACATTCGGGTGTACGACGAAGAAGCGACTGATCTTCTGGCTTACTGGAATGACACCTACAAATTCATCTCCAAGGCAAAGTAAGTCTTTTCAGAACAGAACAAAGGTATTTGGAAGATGTATGCTAAGTGTTTTGTATTTTCCTACTGATTTTCTTAACTAGTTTTCCTCCTGGCCTACCTCAGGATCAAAGCATTTTCATTTTGTGGTTCCTGTAGAAGTGTTAGGGTTGCCTTCCACAAATTTTCATTCTTTCAGGTGTTTGAACAAGGAGCAGGAAGGACTAGTGAGGTGTTTCTGCCTAGATGCAGTCCAGGCAGTCAATGAAGGAGATCATTCCTGTACTAGAGAGCCAAGAGTTTGCCTGCTGCTCAGGAAATGCAGAGGATCTCCAGAGATGCTGATGGGAGGAAAGGGCAGTAACAAGTCAAGCAGAATTTAACAAAAGCAAAAAAGTAAAACCTTGGAAGCCAAACACAATTGTAAGCTGTTCCCTGCATTGTGAGGCTGTAAGATGAAGCCTGCAGCCTGGAAGTGATTTCTTGTAGTTAATACTCCAGAGCAAACTCTTCACTTCAACAGGAGTAAATACGTGGGTAGGTCTCTGAGCTGTCAGTTACAGAGAGGAATCTCATAGTGGATGCTGAAAGTAAGGCCTTCTTATGGCAAAGAACTGCATCCCAGTTACATGAGTTGTCTCCAGTTAATTCAGCAGCCTTCTTAAGGGAAAACTGGTCAGAAAGCAGATTGGCATATGTTGCCTTTAAAGTATTATTTACATGATAGAAGTCTGTCATCTCTTAACCATAGCTGGTGTTTGTGATTTCTCACGCCCTTTTAAAGCTGACTGGTTTGAGTATGGCTCAAGACTTACTTTATTTAAGATGGTTTCTTTAAAAGATGTCACTGTATTCCCTCAAGTATTGAGTTGTCATCCTCAGAAGTATTCCTCTGCCGTGCATGTTTCCCTTTGGTGTTTAAATGGTCGGGCCTCAGTACTGTGTATGAGGTGATGCCAGTTAATAAATCTTCCAAACTTGGGTTATTATTGTACCCCCTTCTTTACCCTGGATGCTGGTTGTGTTGGAGGGGGGTTTAATCACCAAAAGCATTGCAATGTTTTGATTCATTTTGATTTCCAAAGTTGAGAGAGCCTTAAAGCAAACTGAAGGCTGCCGCTGCCCAGTGTACCCCAAGGAGTGCAGGTACAGACTCAGGCAGCAGCAAGCAGCTGAGATCAGAGCTTGTCTAGGCACATGCTCTGTGGCCTCCTGGTTTGTCTGGTGGGAACTTCACATGGTTGGCAGTGCAGAAAACCTACTGCTTAAAGGAGAAAATACAAGGTGCCAAACATGTGTTCCCAGCCTGCTCCATGCCAGGGCTGCCCAGCACAGTGCTCACAGGGAAGAGCTGAAGCCTCGTATTTCATGGCAGACAAATAAGTTCTAATTCCTTGGAGCAGAGTGTTGGCTGCCCTTTCAGGCTCTGTACCAGCCTCACCAAGCAGAGTGGCTGCTCTGAGGCACTGTTTGCTTTGCCTTCAATAAGAAAAAGAAGGATTAAAGCCGAAGGGTTGTCCATCCGATTGCAGCAGGGTGCTGTGCTACAGCTGTCATTTGAAGTCTCTGCCTCCAGCCATGGGGAGGTCATCTTTTCCACTTGCTTGCATTTGGACAGGTACTGAGGTGAAGGGCTGTTATAAATGGAGCAGGAGGGTAATCTTTTGGCTTAGAGATGTTTTTAAGAACTGGTGGTATCAAAACCAAATCTGCCAGGTTGGTTCATGGGGCTGAATTGCACTTCCCAGTGTCTCGAGATGTAGATGAGAGCTAGGAAGGGTTTCAGACACTTGACAACAAGCAGTATTAGTCTTGTCCAGCCAATTACCAAACCCAGTAATATGCCATCAGAAGTCTGCAGTAGAACAACATCCTGTGGTAGACTGCCCTGAGCCACTCGGTATCTTCAGCAGTGTGTTTCCACACTGACTCAGTGTCTGTGTGATGGATGCCATTTATGTTTGAAACACTGCTTGGTACCAGTGGGCTGTTTGGGCTGGGTTCAGAGATGCCATATGAGTCTTTAACAGTCTTAAAGATTGACTGTTTGCAGAGCTTTATGGTCTGCTTTGTGATAAAAGCTTCAGAAGAGCTATTAACCGATTTTGTTAAGAATATTAAGACCTTGTTCTTCACTTTTTTGGTGTCTTGCTCCAGTTTGTAAATTGGATTATCAGATCACATCCCAGACTTCAACTGTGGCCACAGTATTAAAAATATGTTTGATAATGCCCTGGTGAAGAACTCGATATCGTCTTAAGCTCCTCAGAGGCTGTGTTTTCTATTTAATGATCTTTTGTCTGTCTCCTGCTTTAGGAAAAATGGTTCTAAGTGCCTGGTGCATTGCAAGATGGGAGTGAGCCGCTCTGCATCCACGGTGATTGCCTATGCCATGAAAGAGTATGGCTGGAACCTGGACAGGGCTTATGACTATGTGAAGGAACGGCGCACGGTTACCAAGCCCAACCCCAGCTTTATGCGGCAGCTGGAGGAATACCAAGGGATCCTGCTGGCCAGGTGAGAGGAAGGAGTGACCCTCATTACCTGTGCTAAGGCACAACACTTAAATGATTGACTCAGTTGTTTTAATTAGGCTTTCTATCATTGCATTATGTAAGCTCATCTTTGCCTCGGGAAAGACAACACTCTTTTCATGGGTTATCTCAGCCAAGCCTGGGAAAATGGGTGTAATAAAGAGTTTTTAGGAGGCTGTTTGGCTTCTAGGGTGGCTGTTTTTTTGGAGAGTAGCATCTCCTGAACAGCCATCTGAAGGCAACATTCAGAGTTGTGCAGACTCCAGCAGAGATAAACGGTGTCCCTATCGCTTGTAACATCACTTGGCAGGGAGCTGGCTTTGTGTCCATCTCAGCCTTACAGTTCCCGGTTGAACAAGCCCCACCTCAACAGCTGGTCTGGTTTTATTTAGATCCCTTGGGTAAGTGGTGGTGTTAGGGGAGGGGACAGGATGTTCTGTGCATTGCAACAGCGGTGTTTATTCCTGCGTGGAGTCCTGAGGCTGGTCTGGAGCTGGGCCTGGGTATGGGCAAGTGTGTTGTAATCCCAGGCCAATCACCTGATTAGCAAAAAGACACAGATATTGCATGTTTGGGAAATCCTCTTGTAAGCAGTGTTAAGCAATGTCTTCACGTGATCAGCTGGAAGGAGGTACTGATACTCTTGTGTTTCACCAGATCACGGTGTTTTGGGTAGGATCCTGCTGTGCTTTGCCATGGAGCAGGTCTGAAGCAAGTGGAGTTACCCCAGCTGAGCCTCCTGCTGCAGGAGGTGGCTCTTGGTGTGTTTTGACCAAAGTAATTCTTTCATAGCTTTAGTGCTGTTGAAAGCTGCCTGACTGGTGGTGTTCTTTGAGGTAGCTCAGGTACTTGTGTGCTGTCCTTAGGGCACACATCTCACCTCTGTCTTCTGCTTGGGTCTGTGCCCCTTTTTCTGTGATGATGACTTAGCCCCTGATCAAGTGCACAGGATCTTTGTTCTCCACCTCTTCCCATGCCTGCTTTCCTCTCCCCCTGCTCCCTGAATGCTGATTGCCATAATGACCCTGTTTCTCTCTGAAAAAGCAGCCAAGTAGTATCGAGTCTCAGGACAGATCATGGTGGAATAGATATTTTAAGAAATTGTGCTCTTCTGGATTGAAATCATCTGAGACAGACACCACACCTGCCTTTGGTGCCTCATGTGACACTGAATGTGCTGCTGGCACCAGTTAATAAAGGTCAGCACTAACCTCTGAGCTAGAGGTGACCTGACCAGCATAGTGTGCTATGTAGCACAGGGCAGACTGGGATATTAGATCTCACTGGGGTAGACTGGATGGAGGAAAAATAGAAGCTTTTCACATGGGAAGAGCACACTAATGTCCTTCACAACAGATTAGTGAACACCTGTGAGGAGCTCTGGGCTAGTAGCAGCTGGTAGATCACATCTTTAAGCCCTCAGCCCCGCGGTTGGTTTGGGTAGTGTCAGGCTGATAGTTGGTGGCACACCTGCAAAACACCCTGTACAAACATTTGAGTTAAGGGTTTGGTTTTTTTCCTGTCTTCCAGTTATAATTTTACAGGAGACAAATCTTTCTTGCTGCTGTGGTCTGTAGAGCATGTGGCTCCCCTCCCATGTAGGCACACCACTGCTCCTGACCTCCACTGCAGGTCCCCATCCGATGGCACGAACGGGATTACTCGTGGGGCTTTAAAAATGCAAGAGCAGCATTGCATCCATGTGTGCAGGGCTGAAAAGCCTGCAGTAAGCGAAGCTTCACTGAAACAAGGAATGGCTCCTGTGCTGCAGAAACAGTCCCTCTTCCTGTGGCTCCTTTCTCAGCTCCAACCTGCTTTTCCTCCTCTGTGATATTCAGCTTTGCCCTCTGGCTGCCTTGTTTATTGCTGTGGTACTCCAGGACAGGTAGAAAAAAAAACAAACAAAAAACAACCAAAAAAACAACAGATTCATGTGACTGCTCTGATTTCAGAGGGGAGGTATGTAGGGGCAGCCATGTGCTCGCTCACACTATCTAGTTACGGTTTTGTTGGGGTTATAGCAACTGGGATTTGTTTTCCAGCTGTAAAATTAAACCCCCCCTGCCTGCTTTTAGTCACAACAACAAGTGTATTTTGCTCTTTGTGGCTGTCACGCTTCCTGGGGTTACTTACTGTCCCCTCCCTCTAGTGACAGACACAGAAAGGCTGAGCCAGCCCTGTTTGTTTTGTTATGGGTAACTTGCAGGAAAAGAGCTTTTGGGATCCCCTCTGCCTTGTGCAACCGGTGATTCAACAGCAGTAGCTTCATACTGGAGCCTGGAGAGCTGGCTGCAGTGTGGTGGGAGGTGGGGAGGGCTCCTGCTCTGAGGCTGGTGTAGACATGTGCTGGGTGGACCTGGTGCTGTCCCCAGACTGTGTCATGCCTGGCACACTGGATGCCTGGGCTGCTCTCTGGTGCTGGGACGCTGCCCTGGAGGGTGGAAGGTGGCTGTGGGCTCTTGGAAGGGACGTGGGCTCCTGTTCTCCGACCCTGCTTTTAACACCTCTTGTAGGCTGTACAGTGGAGGAAGTGTGAGATTAAAAGTTAACACACACACCTCTCCCAGTGGTTGTTGACATCCCTTTTGATCCTCAGATCAAGGCTGTGCTGGGCAAGTTGGGTTTGTTCATGTGTGAGGGTAGCTGTGACTTTCAGACTCAGACATGCAGCAGTGCTGGGTTTGAGTGCTGCAGCACCTGGGTGTGATGTGCCACCAGAAAACATCAACAGCTTCTCCCTAGGCTTCATGAGCAGACCTTGGAGACCTTTGGCATCCCACACACACCCTCAGCAGCAACATGCTTCACTGACAAGCCTGGTTCTGCTCCCAGTGTCCAACTTTGCTCCAAAATCCATTAGAGACAAACATGCACCCAGAGCAATGCCCTTTGCCCTCGTGTCTTGACCCTCCTCTCCTTTGAAAGGACCTGATTCTGCCCTGTGTCAATCATTAAGGTGTAGCTGATTATGGGGTAAGAAAGGTAAATCTGAGATGGGTTCTCTTCCTTAGCTGTTGGGCACCCCCAGCTAAGCTGTTACTAGTTCCACGGGATCTGTTTACTGGTGGATGTGTCTGGGAGCGCCGGCTCACACCAGCAAGGGACTGGGGAGGTTTTGCAAGGTCTCCGGCAGATCCAAGGACCTTTATGTGGTATCTGCTCTCCTCCTAGGGGCAAACGGTGGAAGCACAGCCCTGCGGCAGTGGTCACTCAGAGAAGCCCTCAAGATACGGCTTCCTGGGGTGGCTTCATTGGGAGAAACTGAGAAACACTGGGAGCCTCCTCTGCTCTCTGTAACCCCGGGGGCACAGGCTGGGGTTTTTGGCAGGTGGAGAGAAGGGAGGTGATGCAATGCTGCTGGCAGTTGCTTGGCATTATGACTGCTGAGACCTTCCTAAAGAGGCTTTCCAAGAGCTGGAGAACTCTTGAGCTTCCTTCCTGTGAAGGGCAGGTGGTGCTTTGGGCTTCATGTTGACTGCTTAGGGAAGTCTTCTGTCTTTTACACACCCCCACTCACCCCACCCTACCCCCTTGGTTACCAGAGCCCAGTTCTGATCACAGAGGCCCTTCAAAGAAGGAGCCATTAGGGAGATTGGACTTCATTAGGTGTCCACCACCCACTCACGCCCAGGACTAGGGACTCTCTTCTGGCTGTTGCTCACCTGATAACAAATGGAAGAGTACTTGTTGGCTGAGAAAGGACACATTCTGTAGTCAGTTCAACGTTGCATCTGTTGAGCAGACCAATAAAACACTACTGGAGAACACGTGTGTGGGGCAGAACGGTGCCACTAGGACATGGCTTGTTACTGGCTCGGTGTCTCCAGCAGCAGGTTTGGCCCTGAACTGTTTAGGCAAAGCTGCTGCTGTGGTCAGTGACTCTGGTACTTGGCACAGTTTTCCATGTAGGTTGGTTGCACCCTCTGAGGAGGTGAGTCTGGCCCCTGTGAGACCACTACTCAATGTTTTCGTTTGCTCTTCTGCCCCGCAGCAAGCAGCGGCACAATAAGCTGTGGCGCTCGCACTCGGACAGTGACCTCTCAGACCACCATGAGCCCATCTGCAAGGCCGGGCTGGAGCTGAACAAGAAGGAGATCACCACCTCTGCTGACCAGATCTCAGAGGCCAAGACCAATGACAACCAGCAGCCAATGTCTCCCATCTACTCAGCCGAGCTAGACAGGGAGAGGCGTCTCCCAGAGGATGCGAACATGATCGAGGAGGTGTGTGTGAAGGAGAGGAGGATCCACCTGGAGTTCACGTGTCGAGATTTCCACGCTGAGCAGATCGAGGACAAGCTGAACCTGAACAATATCAATGGCTGTACGGCAGGATGTTGTGTAGACTCTGTCCCCCCTGATAACTGCCACGCTTCTGAGGCCTTAATGCAACTCCAGCACCCCCTGGACATGGCAGAGTTTCCTGACCTGACGGTGGATGATCTAGAAAAAGATGCCCTCAAGCCTGATATGAACGTGCACTTGGTTCCCATGGAAGAGTTCACTTCGTGCTTGAAAGACTTTTCCCAGTCCCCAAACCAAAATTCCCCAAGTGTCCAACAGAATCCCCAGCCTGAAGTGACAGACCTCAGTACAGACAGGATTGATTTCTTCAGTGCTTTGGAGAAATTCGTGGAGCTATCCCAGGAGAGCCGGTCACGCACCTGCTCCCATTCCAGGACAGAGGAGCAAGGGAGCGGAAGGAATGGGGTGTCCAGGGTACCAGTGCTGGAAGTGCTGCCTGTTGCAGATGGGGGTGCAGATGCTCGAAGGAACAGCTCTGGAAACTCTCCTCAAGCATCAGATGACTCTTCCACCGATGAAGAACAACAAAAGGTTGCACTTTTTTGTAGGGTCTGCTGCTCAAACCTGTCTGTGGGTAGTTCTTTTGCAGTGAGGTTGCTGTGGATGGGATTTTCTAGTCCTGGACTTAGCTGAACAGAGTAGCTGTCTGGGGAGGGACTACTAGATGCTTCCCCTGTTCTCACTTCTAGATACTTGCCCTTTCCTGTGCTTTTTCCTTAAACATCTGTTTGCTGGCAGGGGCAGGGCACTGGCTGATTGACCTTGACCTGACCTGCTGTGCTGTTCTCATGAGAAACTTATTTTTGAGCTTTGCATCAGGAAAGCAGATAGGTGGGACTTGACCCACCAGCACAGCTGAACAGCTGAGGCCAGCCAGCATCCCAAGCCTGCACTGATAATTTATCTGACTTGGGAAATCCCCCAAAGAACAGGACAAAACACCTTTCCCTGGTTGGGAAGCACCAGCATTGGGATAGTAAATCAAAGCAGATGTAGAGCTTCCACTGCTGGAGGAAGAAAATGAGCCTGTCCAGGCCTGGGGTGATGGGATCAGACACATCACAGCTCACTTCTCTCCTGGGTAGAGAGACAAAATTTAGTAACCTCTCAGTTGAAGTACCTTTCTCTTGTAATTGCTTTCCCCCCTCCGGGGTGCTCTCAGGGATTGATGATGTACGGAGCCATTGTTTTCTGGGAGCTTCTGTTATTTAAATTCCACGCTGCATTGCTTGAATCTTTTCCATCTCCATGTGAGGCACTAAGGCTCTTCCAAATATAATAGGCCAATGCTGTCTCCAGTGATTTGGCAGAAGGAGTGTCTGTGAGGATGGAGGAGTCTCTCTGGCCATTTTCCTATGTGAAACCAGAGCATTGCAGCGCTTGGTTGTTCTTTATGCTGTACTTCAAGTAAGGGAGCAACCAGAGCAGAATATTTCATATTTTCAGTTAAAAACTGCATTTTTATTATTAGCATTAGGGGTTTTTTTTGTGAACTGAACTTTTTTTTTTAAATAATGAAATTTCCCTTGGAATTTGTGGCAGTTAAAGTACTTAAGTCTCAGTCTAGGTGAAAATCCAGCACCAAATATGTTAGATGTAGTCCCAGAGACAATATTGCTAATACATTAGTGATCATGGCACTTGGGAGTCCATCTCTACATGTTAGCATTTGTGCTTTTTTTCTTTTGTTCCTCTGGAGATGTGCACACACACACCCCTCTCCTTTAAGCCCATTTCCTTCCATTTGCTCTGTCTCAGCACAGCTGATCCAGCTTGTCATTCTCCCATTTCTGTGTTGCAGGAGGTCGCTGAGCTGCCTGGCACAGGCCATCTCAAGAGATCCCACTCGGAAAATGCCATTTCTGTGAAGGAAATCATCACAGAGATCGAGTCCATCAACCAGGGTGCAGGACCTGCCCAGCAGAAGGAGGTCTCTGCCAACCTCTCCCAGACACCAAAGAGGAACACGGTGCATGACCTGCCTGTGGAGGCGATTTGGGCATCAGAAAGGGTGGAACAGGGTGAAGGAGCCTCTGCTGGACATGAGGAGAAGGACCCTCTGCAAGCTGAGCAAGAAGCTGCCACCTCATTGCAGCTGTCTTCTGGTAAATCAGACCTGGAGGAGAGCAGCCCTGGGGGGGAGCAGCAAGAGCCTCACAGCTCCATCAACCCTGAGCCCAAGTGGTGCCCCGGCTCTGTCCGACGAGCCACCTTGGAGTTTGAGGAGCGCTTGAGACAGGAGCAAGAGCACCAGCACGTGACCCCAATCTGCATCTTACCAACCCGCAAGAACTCCAGGAATGATTCTGCTGCTGAGCTCCTGCCTAGAGGGAAGAGCGAGGAGCCACCCCTGGAGCTGGCTCCAGAGGCTGACAAAGCACAAGATCCAAGTGCTGAGGACCTGCTGACGCTTCCTGGGGCAGAGCTGTCCTCAAGCAGACACCTGCCCACACCCCAGGCCACCTCTGCACAGGAGTCCCTGCCACCAGAGCCCAGCCTGGAGCAGGAGAGAACAACACAAGAGCGCAGGACAGTGGTCTCATTTGATGGGACAGAGGAGCCATCCCTGCCCTCCCTCCTCCCAAAGAGAATCGAGATCATCGAATACACCCCCACAGTCCAGTCTGCAGAGCGCCCTGATGCCAGCAGTGACCAGCAGGGCGGGCTGGCCACAGCCATCCCGTCTTTAGATGAAAACTTGAACCCTTCGTTGAGCCCCGAGAAGGCCCCGGCCGGTCTCCGAGCTGTGACACTGGTGAGTCCCTCGCTGCCGGAGCACGCGGTACACAAGCAGGCCACCTTCACTCTGGGCAGCCCCAGTGAGGAAGGTGATGGCTTATCTGTCCACCTCGGTGCTGCCTCTCCCTCTGCCCAGGTGACCTCTACACCTTCAGGCTCTTCCTGCCCCTGTGTAATTCAGCTGGAGGGTGTCACTGAGCAGAGCACGGGTACAGACGATGAGCTCGTCACACCATGTGGTGTTGAGGGAGACACAACACTCCCATTCAGGGACAGACCCCAGCCTCTCTGCAGAGAGGGTGCCAGCACCTCGAGGCAGCTGAGCAGCGAGGACTTCACCAGCCAAAGTGCTGAAAACATGGACCTCCTGGACATCTCTTTCATGTGCTACAGCCTGGCCCACGGCTCCAGCAGCCACAGCATGGAAGAACACAGCAACAACCCCGGGCTCGTCAAGCAACGAGCGAAGGAAATAGAGGCTCGGATCCGGCACGCCGGGCTCACTACCCCTTCCCACATGAAACGGTCGGCATCCTTGGCCAAACTGGACTGCCTGGACCTCTCCAAGGATGACTTATCCGAGCGGGAGTTGGCCTCTTCCGACGCCAACGCGGTGCTTCTCACCTGCGTTGCCCTCGGTCAAGGCTTTCGCGGCGGGAGGCTGGAGAGGGGCTCGGAAAGCGCGTGTGGGAAGCATCACCTCTCCTCCCCGGAGCCCACCAAGCATTTTGTGGAACAGCTCAGAACAGCTGAGTGCATTGCCCAGAGCAAGCCAGTGGAGAGGCCGCTAGCTCAGTACGCCAAAGAGTGCGGCTCCAGCCAGCAGAGTTTGTTTCCCAGTTCGGATTCGACGTGGACTAGCCCCGAGGAGGGTCCTCCGCTGCTCCAGGTGCAGGGCCTGGACTCCTTGTCCCCAGCTCAAGGTTTGGCTGTCACACCCCGGCAGCAGCACGGGAGAACTCACCCTCTGAGGAGGCTCAGAAAGACCAATGATAAAAGGCGGACAACCAATCCCCTCTACAATACTATGTGATCCCGAGCCCTCGGCTGTGACTTCTTACCGAGAACCCATGGCGGTGTGTTCACTCAAGGGGCAGGTGTAATATAAGGAACATGCACTTTATTGGTTAATTTTATATATATATATATTGTCATTTTACTGTTCCTGGCGCATGTAGGTGTGGGTTGGTTCCTCTGTGTGTGACTCTGACTGCAGGACTGTTTGGGTTTTTTTTTTAAGTTTGTTTTTTTTAACTCTGATAACCTCAAATGTTGTTTCTTGTGTTTGTTGGTTTGTTTTAAAAGAACACCTTTATCACCATCTGAAAGGAGATGTTGGCTTGCTTCAGCAAGGCGGAGTTTTGCTTCCAACCAGGTCCTAGTTCCTAACTTGAATCTTCCCCATGCCTTGAAACGGTGCTGGGCAGCGGTTGGGGTGAGAGCCCCCCCCTAAATGTGAAAGCTGTGCCAAGGTCCCTTTGTTTGGCCTTTTCTTTCTGCAAACTGGAACTCCACGATGCTGGCAGGTCACTCACAAAGCTGCTTTGGGACAAACTCCCTCCTGGTGCATCCCCAGAGGAGCATGTGGGGTTAATCTTCCCAACAGATGGGCTCTGACCGCCCCGGGCAGCCTGGCACTGAGATCAGGAGGAGAAGCCCCTAAAGCCAGTGTGTTCTTTTAAAACAAATGCCTCATTAGGGTTTCAACCCTCCCATTACTTGAATACTGCTGTGGGCCTTCCAAGTTCATGGCCATATAATCTGTCCTTGCCCTCCTGCTGCCTCCCCTCTGCCTGAAAGCCGTTCTTGTCCCCTGCTGCCTGGGTTTTCCTCTCCTCTGCCGTGCTCACAGGCACTTCTGGTCCCTCCCAAACCCGGAGGCTGTTGTCATTGCCCCTACTGAATGAGAAGCTGTGTCCCCTCTGCTGTCACTCCTAACGCTCCACCCTGAGGGAGGATCTTTTTTGCAAGTTGGGGTTTTTTTTTGTGGGTTTTTTGTTGTTGATTTTTTCCCCTAAATTGTATATATGGTATTTATATACTTTTTTTTGTTGTTGTTTCTATGTTGGGTTTTCTGGTTTGTTTTTTTTTTTAAAGGGCAAGACTGCATTCTGTAAACTGGAACACAAACCCCCTTTCTCAATCCCAGTGCTGTTCATTGTAATCTGCACAGAAACGGGAGTGGATTGACATTGAGCTGTCTTCCCTTTCCAAAACCAACCCTCACTGCCAGCCTTTGCCAAATACCTCCCTTCTCCTCCAGTCCTGTGTGAAGTCACCCACAGCAGGAGAGGGACTGTGTGTCCCTTCTCCCCCCACTTGAAGCTGGGTTGCAGAAGTGCCAGTCGGTCAGAGAAAGCCATCAGCTGCTCAGAGCCATTCTGCAGGTTCCTCCTGCCACGGAGAACCCGTGTTTTGAAGGGGCTGCTCCAACTTTCACCAGATTATTTCACGGTTCCCGAGTGGGTTTGGCTAAATCAGAGCCCCTCACTTCCAGCCACATCTATCAGCAAATCCCGTGTGAGCAGAGAGAAAGGCGCTTGGCTGTGGCAGGAGGGCTCTGGCCTTGTCCTGCCCTGCGGGGAGGAGCAAAGCAGAGAGGAAGATGCAGAATGGCTCCAGCTGCTGAAAACCCAACGCTGAGAGGACGTGGTGTGGGAGGAGCAGCAGCCAGGGCCGTGCCTAGAAAGCAGCGCTGATGCTGCAGTGGAATGAGCCGGTCTCCAGCTGGAGAGGAGCTACGGCACCAAAGCACTGCGGAGTATTGGGAAGCAGCACACACCTACCCGGGGAAGGGGTGTCCATAACCCCCCAGCTTGCCCTCAGCAGAGGACAGCCCAGCTGTTTGCAAGGTAATCCCACCTCCCTGCCCTCCTCTTGGTTAGAGGGATCCTCCTGTGCTGCCTTGGCAGAGCTTGCAAGGCGTGGGGCTGTCTGTGTGTCTGTCCTCCAGCAGCGGTGAGCGCTTTGTCCCGTGCTGGCTGGAGCACAGTGCCAGGCAGCCCAGCAGAGCCCTGTCTCGGGTCAGATAGCATCATCCCAGGCCATTTCAGTCACCCAAGTTCCTGCTCAGGAGACCAGAGACTTCTCTGGGATGCTGAAAGACACTTGGCCCCTCTTAACCAACTCCAGCTGGCTTGTGAGCTGGGCAGGCAGCGGGGAAAGGCCAAGTGGCTCATATCATCTTGTGAAGGACAGTTTCAGTCCTTGCCTCCCCCACAGACCTCGCCAGATCCTGCTGTTTCCTCACCCCAAGGATATGTCTGCCTCCCCCTCTGTGGGTGGGAGGGATGGGGTGCACCAAGCCTGCCCTGCGTTGGCGGGAGCATGCTTGGCTGGCAGAGTGTCCTGGTGCCAAGGATCTGCCTGGGAGGAGGAGGAAGGGCATCATGTTTCTTTGCCCAGCTTGATCTCAGGAGAAATGCCCATAGGAAGGCTCTCCCCTGGAGACCAGAAATGCTGCTTCCTGCAATACTCCACCGCTCTCCGGGAGCGGCAAAGGTCTCAGCAGGGATGTGCTTTGCTGTCCCCTTGTCCTCAGCTCTGGCCTGGCACAGCTGTGGTTTATCTCTGGGAAGCCTGTGGACAGGTGGAGGGAGTCAGGGAAGGTGGATGTCTTGCAGAGTTATGAAGGCCTTGGAGGTCTGGAGGCTCTGACCTGGGTGGCAGCGAGGGGAATGGGCTCGAGGGGCATGTCCAATGTGTCCTCCTTGGCCAGTGTCTGGGCAATGAAGCCACCAAGCCCCAGCATCAAATTCTGCCTGGGAACAGTTGTCCCTTCTCCATGCTGGTGGCTCATGGGCCAGTGGTGGTTCTCTCCTGATTCCTACAGCTGCCCCATGAGAGCTTTTTAGGACCTGCTGAGCACCAGGAGGAGCAGCACCTCCAGAGCGCTCGGCAGCAGCTCCGCCTCGCTGATAGCAGGATTTTAACAGAAACACGTTGTTTTAAGGGCATTTTTGTACAAAGCAACTGTTCTTTTGGTCTCTTGCAAAGCCCTCTCAGAGGATGCTTTATTGTTTACATTGACTCCTGTACAATATCTCAGCCATCGCCTCTCCCCCGCCCGCCCCGTCCCCGCTGTACTGTACTGTGTGAGCCTTGCACAAACGGATCACGTGTGTGTGAAACTGGGTTCTACACTGTGTTCTGTTGCACTCGATGGTGTGTGTGTGTGTGTGTGTGTGTGTCAGGTCTGCTTGAGAAGTTGTGACATGTACAAATCTTCCCTCCAACC
>VXBZ01001747.1:65999-80137 GCA_013399135.1 Heliornis fulica | reverse complement strand
AATTGTAACTCTGACTTATAATCTCTCTTGTGGTGGGTCCATTTCTCCTGCCGGTTTACCTCTAAACCAGCACAGTCTGACATACTAGAAAGCCTAAAATTCCGATTTACAATGAGCAACCAGGAAGAATTTACTGCTATGAGATTCACCTACACATCTGAAAATCAGTGCCACGAAATCTGCCACTTTCTGAAATTGAATTCAGAAGCTCAAGAGCAAGCACTGATTATCCTCCTGGCTTCACCAATGAATGATGTTCTGGCATCAACTGTGCCAGCTCCAAATAACCACTTCTCTCAGCCACAACAGGCACCTTCCAGTACACCACTGTCTGTGACTAAAGAGATGAAAAAAAAAAAAAAAAGAAAAAAGGATTACTATCTCTTTCTGATGTAAACTACATTTATTTTTTTAATTTACAAAAAGAATTATTTCCTCTTCCCCACAGTATTATAGAGATGTAAATACAGCACTGGTGAATTTTTCACTTTGTCAATTTAATGGAAGCAAAGGCCCTCAAAGTGGATTATTTATTATGTACCCATCCTGGAGGCCGCTGTCTAGAAGCATACTAATCTACAAATACTTTTTAAAGATTTTGGAAGTGCTGTAATTTTTCAAGCCTCTTGTTTGGTTTAAATCACTCCACTTACAGGAAAATAATTTTTGTGTCTGTTGGTCCTGGAAAAACTTGCATTTTTCATGTTGCAGTTGGAGATCTAAAATACATGTAGGAAACATACATTAACTTGTAGTTAAAATATCATTTTCACTTTCTTGCCTGTCACAGCAATCAATCCTAACATGTTTTTTAAACTAAAACTAAATAAATAAATAAACAGAAAAACTTGGGATCCCAAACCATTTAAAAAATAAAACATGCAGCAATATTTCCTATGCAGGTTCTAATAAAATTCAATTTATGATTCTGCACTATTCCTATAATCAAAACAACCTCTGAAATTGCAAGATCTCAGCAATAATTAAGAAACAGCTCTGTTAAGAATGTCTAGGAAAAGGCTTTCTCCTTTGCTCACTGACATGCTGAAAAAACATTGATATTATACAGGATATAATATCAATGAATGGACTAAACCAAACCAAAACCAACTTAACCAAAGGGGAAAAAAATTACATATCTCATCAAGCTATGAATAAGATTAAATTAAACCAGCAGCACAATCTGGAACAATCACTAATAAAACAGAACATGCATAACTGTGGGAAATCTGTAATTGATATATTTTGGAGCACTGAATGTACAAAAGCTCAAGTTTAAATCGGGCAGCTAGTAACTAGTTCATTGTACCTCCTCTGTGCTTTAAAAATATTTTCTTAAGCAGATCTACCCAGAGAAGTCTTCAAATACGTTTGTTCTGAGTATCAGTAATTTAAAACTAACGCTAAACCCAGGTTAAAATAACACACTCATGTAGAGATCAGAAGATTGTTAATGACACAACTTTCCATGGAAAATTATGATTGAGCAGAAATATCAGGAACTAACAATCCTGTTCTTCAATATTTTTTAGAAATCTGACCAGAAAAGCTTGCTTAATAAAGTAAGCTTAAAAGATACTCATCTTTTTTTTCTCTACTTTTCACAAAATGTTAGGAAAAAACCCCATGTTTCTAATCCAGTGTGACTCCTTGGAGAAAATGCACATACAATATTTGCAATTACTAGAAAAAGCCCACTGCATATTGAATTTATGACTTCACAAGTGAAAATATATCGCTGTATTTTATAAATTTGAGTTGAGTCTTTTTTTTATAGCTACCTCTTATATCAGTAAATTCTAAGGCAGAAATAAATTTTATTTCATGTTACCTATCTGTTCTGCTTTAAAAACCAAAGGTAATGCAGGAAGTTCATAAATGTGAATCCTCAGGAGGCTTACACGCATCACTGAGAACAGTAAAATGAAGGGTTACACATCTGCAGTCTGAACTTTGAGATGATTACAAGCAAATTGCGAATGCGCATTTTTCAAATGATTGCACCCATTATTTTCCACTGACTCATGATTGTTGGCAGAAATGAATAATATAATTTAATACAGTATAGAGGTTCAACATCACAAATACAGAGAGTATGAGTACATATCTATCTTCTATGCATACATAATACTAAAGCTATAGGTTGTCATCTGTTTTTAATACTAAAACACCAAATAATTTATAATGCACAACTGTAAAATATATATAGAACACTGCATCAATCATGTAAAAGTACTAGTGCTGTTCAACATTTCTGTAAATCCTCCATTAAACTTAGATTTGAGGCTGAACCAAAGACTTATATGGATCAAGTCATGGTTGCTTGGAACACTGAAAGAGAGGCATAAAATGCTGTGCTATTTCATTTACCATTCATTATTTCAAAGAATACTAGTGACTGAAATATTAAAACCAATGTTTACTCCTTTTTCTTATTTCGGGGGGAACTACCAAATGACAATTAGGAAATCAGTTGACAAGACTCCTAAATTGTTTGGCACAATGAGTACACTGCTAATGTAATCAAAGAAGCAGCAGAGCCTCGTGCATCTATTTGGTAACGCTGTCAAGCAAGAAGGAATTAACTATCTGAATACTGACAATATCTTGCTTTGCACTTCCACATTCCCTAAGAAGCCTCGTAAGGTACCATAAGGCATTAGTCAGGACTGCCACCAAGGATTGTTCTGTATGAAAAACACAAAGCAAAAGGCAAATTCAACCATTATATCCTGAAAGGCTTCTGGAAGAACAAAGCCTACATATCACCTAAAACTACCCCGTAGTAACATATAACTTTACCAAAGTAAAGAAGCACCATGTGAAAAAGTGTGTATGAGTGTACACACTGCCCCTTTTATTTGAGCGAGACCACAGGGGCATGCATTTTTAGAATTAAGCATAACATTGAGGAAATTAATGGTTACATGTGATTCCAAATCAATTTGAGAAGAGAATGATACATACAGATATGCATAACATTTTGCTTTAAGAAGAGTTTACTCCAGGTACAAGTTGAAAAGTACTGCGCTGTACAAATGTTCACAACTTCTGAAGTCTTCTGGCAAGAGTAATGAGTATTCAGCATCTGCAGGGCTGTTGCAAGTTCATGAACTACAGAAATAAAAAAGATGCCTTCTTCTGGTAGCTCAGTTCTTGTGTAAAAATCCAAAAATAATACACCCTAGTAACAGCATCCACAAGGAAGCATATATTTGGCCATGAATTAAGACAGAGCAGCAAAGGGTTTATGGCAACTACCACTGCTAATGCAGGCTCCAGCACTTACGTTAGGATGAAATCAAGCATATCAGAGCTTGGGCTTTCCAAACCATGTGTTGGTTTGGAGGGAGGTGGGGAATCCTGTGTCAACGTCTTCAATAAAGAAGATGTGACTCATTGCACTCTCATTTAAAATCAGAAACTGAGGTCTTTCCTTTTTCCACTGAATCAACAGCAGCAGTGATGGGGGTAGTAGCATCAGGGCAGTGATCCTTTGGAAATTTCTACTCAGAGTAAAGTCAGTTCAATTAAATCATAGTGTCTGACACTGCAGGCCTGGGATACGGTACTCAAACCCTGGCTTTGATTTGTCTCCTTAGAGCCATACAACGTTCTTATTCATCTTATCTTTTACAGTGGCTATGATCACAGTAAAATATGGAATTAATCAGTATACCACCCCCATAAATCTTCCTAAGCTGCTGTTTTCATTGAAGAACACATTTAATTCATAACTGTTGTTTCAATAAACTGAGTAATCTGACATATCTTTGCTCAACAGAAGTGCAGTCAGGACCCTGAATATCAGGAAAGTCAACTTCCAGCTCTTCAAGAAGTTAGTGAATAGGAACCCCTGGGAAATGGCCCTCAAGGACAAAGGGGTGAAACAGAGCTGGCAGATCTTTAAGGATGCTTTCAGCAGAGCCAAAGAGATGTTGATCCCCAGGTGTAAGAAGCTGGGTATGGAAGGCAAGAGACCAGCATGGCTGGGCCAAGACCTGCTGGTCAAATTAAAGGGCAAGATGGAACTCCATAGGCAGTAGAAACAGGGAGAGGTATAATGTTACAAAACCCACGCAAGGAAATATTAATTTCCTGGTTGATGGAATCTAACTGAAGGATCACACTCTCTTTTATAAAAGGATATCTATCTTGTTACAAGCACAAACAAAACACATATAAAATATCAAGTTGATATTTTCATTTCATGTTTTCCCCCATCCAGTATTTAGCTAGTCTAAATCTTATTTAGTCTCTCTGAGCTCTACAGTGAATGGAAGATCACTTACATCTTTGCTGACTTTTCAGGGATGATCGTCAGAATTGTCAAAGCGTTTCACAAACATTCATTAATTCATTCACTCTCCATTACCAGATAGATGAGCAAGCATTATTGTGCCCATACAGAAACTGGAAACATGAGAGAAAGGGCCTTATGGGAAGCCACCAGACAACACAGCAGAAGGGCCAGGATCAAAAACAGCACGAGGAGTACCTGCATATCTATCCATATCTCTAGACTGCACTGGTAACTGCCAGAAGCGGGAGATAGCTCTCTCTACTGTTCTTCTGCATATCAGATGCCAAAATGATCAACACAGACAACCCAAACATGAAAGCATACAGCCTTTCCCGCTACCTGCCATTTAACCACTTGGGTTTCATATTTAGCATCTATACAAGACCACCATCACAGGGGCAGAGGCACAGGCGAGCTAATCAGTGTTGCCTTGTCCTTGTCCAACCCCCTGGGTAGGGGTTGTTCTTCCCCAGGTACAGGTCTTCACACTTCAGTGCAAGTAACTTAAGGTTCCTGTCAGTCTCCAGACTATTGAGGTCCCTCTGGATGGCAGCACAACCCTTTTTGTGTTACCTGCATGTTCTGAGGGTTCAGTCTGAGCCATCATTGAGATCCTTTAAAATGACTGGACCCAGTATTGAACCCTTTTGTACAGTTTGTCAGTGAACTTTAACTAGGCTTTGTGCTACTCTCTGGGCCTGGCCATTCAGACACTTCTCAATCCACTTCACTGTCTGCTCATACAGCCCATGCATCAACAGCTTCTCTGTGAGGATCTTATGGGAGACAGCGTCAAAGGCTTCACCAAGTCTTAGGAAGACAATATCCACTGCTCTACCCTCACATACCAGGCAATGCATTTCATCATAGAAGCTTACTGACTTGGTCAGGCATGACCTTCCCTCATGCTGCCATGGGCAGGGACACTTCTTGCCAGACCAGGCTGCTCAAAGCTTCATCCAACCTGACCCTGGACACCTCCAAGGAGAGGGCATCTACCACTTCCCTGGGCAACCTACTCCAGTGCATCATCCTAATGAAGGCTCATCTTTCTTGCCCTTCCTGAAGATGAGGGTGACATTTTCTTTCCTTCAGTCTTCAGGCACTTCTCCCAGTCATCATGACTGATCAAAGATTATTGAGAGTGGCCTCACAATGACATCTGTAAGCTCCCTCAGCACTCATGGGTGCATCCCATCATGACCTATGGACTTACATGTGCCCAGTGTGCCAAAGTCCTTCCTGACCCAGCCCTGTTTCACCGAGGGTACACACTCCTTACTCCAACCTTTCCTCCCCGAAGGCCAATCTTCCTACTTAAGAGTGAGGCAAAGAAAGCATCCAGCACATCCACCTCTTCCATGTCCTGTGTAACCAGGTTCCCCATCTTGTTTCTAACTTAACATCTCTGAGCACCACGCAACCTGCCAAAAAGGGGAAGACTGAGGACAGCATGAAGTGGCACAGAAAATTCTACTTTATTTTTTTAAATTTCAAAGCACCTGATCCATAACTGTCACAAATCTTTTAGTTATTCACTTATTTCCACTTATGGCTTCTTTATTTACCAAGTCAAAACAAAACTCAGAGTTCTCCACTTGCATCTTGTGCTCCACGTGGCAAATCAAAGTTGTTCTCTGTCCCCAGAAGGGCGTCAAGGAAAGTCATATGAAATACTTCTTTAAAAGAAGTGTTTAAGGAAAGATGAAGGAAAATTATATCTATTTCAGTTGAACCATTTATCTAGAAACATTTTTTTTTTCTTGGCAGATAAGCAAGCTAAAACATTCCACAAGGCTAAAAAGCTCAACATCACCTTACTCCTCTACAGCATGTCTCATGTCACAGAAACATATGCCTTGTGAAAATCTATTTTGTATTCCCCTTTGTTTTGCAGTACGCTCTTTTATGTGAAAAGTTACCATAGAATGAAAAAAATTTGCATGAATTTGTCTTTTTATGCCCTAATTTCAATTTCCAAGCCATGTTTTCTCCCTTGTCTTTGTTAACTAGCATGAAAAGTGTGCAGTAAAAGAACTGGATACCTGATAGATCTTTCTGGACTACATCCTTAGATATGTATCAGTTTTGCTGTTTTCTGTGTGTTGGTTGCTTGTTTTAATAAGAAAGTCTGAATAAAAAAAACTTACTAAAATCTGATTTGCAAGCTGACTTGTTGTCACACCTTACTATGTTACCTTAACTAGAACAATACTTCACTGACAAGGCTGTGGAGTAATTTAATAATTAATCTGACTGATAAAGCAAAAAATTACCCTTATTGCATTTTAAAAAACCCTACAAGAAACTCTTAGCAGTGCAGGGTTATTCCTTGAAATGTTAAAAAATCACACACGTTACTTCTCTTAAAAATGTAGTCAACTTCTTATAAAGTTGGACTATGTTTTATATATAACTACCCTACAATCACTGTTTATATTTTCTCAAAATTTGTCATATAATTGTGCTCTAAACGAAATGCTTTCATAAAGAACATTTTAAAACCCTAACTTGCTAACATTGTGCCATCAAAGTGCTCCCTCATCTGGATTTTAACACTTGAAAAACCTGCAACCTGGGTCTGGTGGTTCTTTAAAGCTGGATTTAATAACCAAACTTGGAATAGAGACTATAAAATTAATTTTCGGAGTGGAAAATTGTCAATAATCTCCCCTAAGCTCCATTGCCCTTTCTGTAATTCCTTACGGGGGAGATTAAATTGTGAAATAAACAACTAAACTCAGTGGAAAAGAACACTAGAGTCTCAGCACAAAGAAGAAAAAGCACAACCCCAGATGCAGACCATGCACCCACCTCACTGTAGGGAAGCAGTGGGCATGCAATTATGAATTTATGTCAGCATGTGGAGCAGTATCCATCCTAGCCTAATCTAGATAGCACCGTTAAAATAGCAGTGAAGACAGATGAAAGCAGACTTCAGCATGGCTTAACAATCTGTCCAGACGGCTCGGACAGCACTCTCTTAAGTCTAGGCTGGCATGCCTTCACATGGCATATAGATTAAAGCTAGTACAGATCCATCTGCATGTCCTGCAATCATATCGCTTGATTGCAGAGCAGACACATCCAGACATAGTGCTACTGTAGATATGTTCATCTGAAAACTGCATTTGCAAAAAGCAAAGTCTGGGAATACATCCTGAAGCATATGGGACCTGATGAAGAACACATGCTGGAGAGAGTGTCCATTTTGCTAAATTCTATCAGCTGGGAGAATTCCTCTCACTACACAACATGCTCTCCTTGTGCTCCTGGAAGACACCATAACATGTACTGGTCCACCTTTGCTGCAGGGATTCACAAGATCAAGCCACATTGGTCCTTCGGGTACAGCAAGTCACACGGTATTATCACCAAGAGACGATGTTACACTGCACAGGCAGCTGCAGGCAACCGTGTTACATGTAAATGGCACTCATTCATCTTCATAAAGTACTAATGCCAGATGACAAAATTCTAACCGAAAGGGGCACATTATTTATCTACAGTTTCATGGCCAGTTATTTCCAAACATTAAAACCCTGGCACACCTCCCCTAGGCTGACAGAGTTGGGATTGTTCAGCCTGGAGAAAAGAAGGCTCTAGGGGGTCCATATTGTGGCCTTCCAGTACCTGAAGGGATCAGCAGGAAAGCTGGAGAGGGACTTTTTACAAGGCCATGGAGTGACAAGACGAGGAAAAATGTCTATAAATTGGATGAGGGCAGATTTAGACTAGATATAAGAAAGATAATTTTCACTACGAGGGTGGTGAGTCCCTGGCACAGCTTTCCCAGGGAACCTGTGGCTGGCCCCTCCCTGGCAGTGTTCAAGGCCAGGTTGGATGGGGCTTTGAGCAACCTGTCTAGTGAGGGGTGTCCCTGCTCGAGGCACGGGTCTTGAAATAATATGACCTGGGGCCACTTCCAACACAAACCATTTTATAATTCTATGAAAATACCAACAATGCCTTCATCCACTACTGCAGCTAACAGAGGCAGACCTTACTGCAATGCAGAAGCCCAGCAACTGTTAAAGTCCTTCGAATTCAGGGCCGCCTGCCGGCAAACAGTAATTTGCTGTATAGCTGCAACACTACATCCCTGACTAGCTACAAGCTACAAAGTTCTACAAAACACTAAATACTTTCAAGAATGGCTTACTACCATCTGTCCAGCAAGTGACCAAAGGGATTTGCACTCGTTCTTAAGCTGACTGCGTAACGAATGATTCACTCTGGGGAGATTCTGTGTGCATTTTGCTAAATCAGAACCAGAGAGGAGTTAAGAAGGAATGTGGCTCTTCAACACACTTAGCTGCCTCATGTGGAGAGTATAAAGACTAATAAGCTTGTTTTGACTCAGACAATTAAAGTTCTGGTAGAAGTTGGATCACAGCATCAGGGATTACATACAGGCTAAGTCACCATGGGAAGAAGTGAGCTAGCGAGCTAGCTTTCTATACATAATGTATAGAAATTCTGTGCTGCTGCCTGTGTCTCTACAGGCACCGGCAGGCACGTGCACAGTCCATGATCCACTGAGCTGTCTGGACCTAGGCCTCTCCATGTCATGCAGCAGATTCACAACACTGAATAGTAAGTAATGATTCTATATTAATACCCCACATATTTGTGGTCCCAAAACTTTTCCCAGAATTGCTGCATTGAGCTACTTGTAAACAAAGGCTTCCTGAACCGAGAATTTAGGGTCAGCTCATTACCAAAACCAGTATCATTAACATTTATCAAAGATACAACACAGTACACTAACACAAAGTAACACTAACGGAAACACTGAATTACATGTATATCCTTCAGCATTAATTTTTGGAGCTGGACCGCGTGCTCTTAACAGTATTATCACAAATTTGGTTCTCTTTCAACTCAAAGCTAAAGCATTTCTTTTGCAAGATCTGACCTGTTGAATCATTACAGCGTACTACACCTCAAAAGGTAGTTTGTCTTTTTCTATGGAAAACTTAAGATGCCAGATGTAAATAACTAATACAAGGCTGTATATAGAAGAATACAAACAGCCTCCTGAAAATTATGTTAACGAAGTGCTGCAAGCAAGTATCGCATCGAGATGTTGTTGCACCATACTCAAAAGGACAGTGAAAAGCTAAATCTTCATTTTTCTAACTTGCTGCTTTATCCATGGGTGCACTGCCTCACTGCACTGACAGTAGCCACAATGATGCCTATTAACATGTTAGCCCAGGTAACTATGATTCTGCAGATATGAAGAGCATTGGCATAGTTCAAGAGTACAGTGCTTATTCAAAGTTGCTTACATTTAGCCACCATAAACTCCTTTACCTCTAATTTAAAATCTGGATTAAGTTAATGAAAAGCAAATAACGAATGAGGTAAGTACAAGTCCAATTCCTGGTGATTCCATTCTGCAACTCAATACAAGTTTTTTTTCCTTGTCCTAACAACCAGCACAACTATTGTGCTTTATCTAGTGCTCAAAATACGAGATTCCAAAATTATATTATATCAGGATTTAGCATAATTATGACATGTACCTAAAGACTAAAGACTATCTGAATGTACATGAGGAGAAATGAGTTTACCTAGTCTAGGCACAACAGAAGTGTGGGTCAAAGAAAACAACATCACTTATTTACCTCACTTGCACTCTTCTGCTTCTGTGTGCACTATACTTCCTAGCTTTGTTTTGCTTTGTTTGTTTGCTTTAAAATAAGTCTTGGATACAGCATTTACAAATATAAAAATAAATCTCTCACCATGTTGGCAACTTCAGTATTTGAAATCTTGAGCCAATTCAAAATTAATTCTTGGGCTTTTCATAAATTTACTACCGTGACTCAACTGGAACTGATGATGTATCATACAAAGGCAGAGTGTTTACTGTCGTGTTTTAGTAAAAAAAGAACACGAGATACGTAAATGGATGCATCAGGAGTTATATGTTGTTAGTCTGGACAGCTAAAGACATTTCCTATTTTTTAAGGAAAAAGACATTATGGCCAAATCCTGCAAAGGATCTACACAAATGAATCACTGTGGTGCACATGTGAGGAAGCTATGCAGCACAGCCTGATTTTTACCTGCAGATGTAAACAAGTTTGCTAAAATTGCCGGCATGGGGAGGGGGGTAGGGGAGGTGGTGGTGGTGTTGAAAGGAAGTGTTAAGTTCCTGATTAGAATTTACTTGTACATGGTAAGTTCCAGATTGATACAGAACAATAAAACAGATGGGGGGCAGGGGGAGGACTTATACACAAGGGGAGGTCATGTAATATACTGTATTGAATTTAAAAGATAAGTGAGACAATGCTTTTTTCTCTGGAATAAACAAAGAAAAATGCCTGCAGTTTGACTGGGGAGGAAACAGAACTGCAAAGGAAACACTTGGAGCAAACCTTACAAACCTGATGCTACATTTTAACTGGAAAAAATACATTTTCAAGCAACAGTCAATAATTCTTTACAAGTGCAAATTAACCACATTCATATTCAAACTTTCACTAAAATAAACAAACTTTCATTCATATTCAAAGTTTCGCTAAATGGTCCTTAACATTCAAGAAAATTCGCCTAATGAAGGATTGCCTCAACTGCCAAAGCATGACAGATGAATTGCACTTCTCTTGATAACTCTGAGATCTTCAGACCTCTGAATCACTTGGAGCAAATCTCAGAAGATGAAATTACAGTTCCACCTTAGACAGGTAAGCAGCACCCACCCCTCACCCCCCCAATTAAAATACTCTCTTGGGACCTTAAATCAATCAGGTATCCAATGCATATGTTCCATTTTCTTGTTTCCAGTGGATCCACTGTGCATATGAATCTATCATACAACCACATTTGCATTTAAAGAGAAATTCCCTTGTGTTTACTATGCACCTGCTCCATGCCTATCTTCTCTGTCTCCTTTGAGAAACAGGCATATCTGCCATAAAAAGAGAAAGCACAGACAACACTTCTCCAAGTCCTCTTGCCAATTATATACGCATTATTTCCTGTAGTTTAGTTACAGTCCTATTCTAACAACAGTTAACAAGAACAACTACTTGGCCTTCCAAAATCCAACATCTCTCAACATTTTTAATGTATTTTTCATCCTGACAGTGAACATATACATTTCAACTGTATAAAATCACTGTATTTTCTAAGCAATATAAAGTATTGAAAAAAGACTTTCACATAAAAAATACATTTTAATTCAAATTAATTAACATAACCGTACAATGAAGGATAAGTTTATACTTCTGTCATTTTACCTGAATAGATGTGTATTTATTCTATATAAAAATGAAATAAAAATGGTTATTTTTCTCCCTCTCGTCTCCTTTCTCCTGTAGCCATGCTAGTGATAATACAGGTTGCTTCTGGAGCTTCACACAGACAGACAGATTGAAATAAAGACTTTATGCACATCCCATCTAGCTAGCTGAAACATTTGAAAGTCAGGTGAGGTGAGAGAGCATGCTGCATCCTGCAAAGGCTGCTGAAACTGGTGGTCTTTGTGCTTGTGTGAGGTGCAGGATGCTAACAGCACCATCGCCACTCTATGCATACATCACATCAAACGATGCCACAACTGTGAATACTAGCATCCATGCATTACTGCCAACATGAGTTCTGTGCTGCTCTCTCTGACAGCCAAGTCCTCTTCTCACCCCTCCCTCCAACATGAGGCTGCCTCTGTCTGTGTGCTCCTTTGTTACCAGCATCTCATCACAGCATGGAGGCAAAGCTACTCGCATGTCTCCATTTCAGAGGACAGAAACTGGAGTGGAAAGCACGGCTGTCATGCTTTTTCCTTCCTGGTTGTAATCAGGCAAGTGTCCAAGAGCGAGCTGCTGTGGATGCAGAGACAACAGGGGCATGTGACATCCTGGAAGAGGACGCTGTGAGGAGGAGAGCTGTACCATTGCAGGTGGTATGCTACCTGCAAGTACGTCCCTCAAGTACATATGGGAAGATGAGGTGACTTCTTGCTCCTATGGCATTTGCAGGGGAAGAGATTTCTGCTCTCAGCAATTCTGGTCACTTGGGAAGCAGAGGGGGCAATTTTAAGTTCCCTTAAACTGTGCTGATACCTTGTAAAAAATGGCTACAAAATATGTAGATTTTTTCCAATTATAGTTTTTCAATCATAGGAAAAAGGTTACTTGTTTATTCACAGTACTCAGGAGACTGCATCTCCAAAGGTACCACTCAGTCACCTCTCACATGTAGGTCTTTGTAAACTCAGAAGCTGGTCCCAGAGAAATCACATCATATTTACTTACCATATTGCTGTCAGTAGAGGAAAAAAAATAAACTCAGCAGTTTCTAAAGCAACTTTATATCTTCTATAGGACTGACCTACCTGAAAGACATCTTCTAACACAAAAATGCTAACTGAAATATTTGAGTAGTACACATAGGTTTGTTTTTTAGCAGACTAGTCCCTTACAGGCTCCTAAAATTTTGAGATAACTGATATAACTCTATTTGCACAGTTTTTCAACAATCTACAAGCTAGTTTCTTTCTGCAGCACATTGAGTCTATGACACAGACCAGAAATCACAAAGATCTGAAAAATGACTTAACTGCTGGTTTACGACACCATCAGTGACTGGGTGAAATGAAACAGCCAGTTGGCGTAAACAAGTCTTTGCCGCAGAAAAATGTGCAGGAATGAAATGTTACAAAGGGAGCCTTATCACACCACACATGGGTGCCATGCCTCTGTGTTAACTGAAGGAGTTTTCCCTGAGGTAAAGTTGCTATTCAGTTTTGGAACTGTAACTACAGTGGACAGAAAAGTTTCTTCTTGACAACTGGACAACCCAATTCTACTTCTTTTATTTACATTAAAACGTCCTTCTCACTGTTTTTGAACTCCCTCTTGAGCAATCCCTCAAGCCTGTTCTCAAAAGCAGGTTTCCAGCTTAGATGCATAATCTTCACAGTACATCTTCAGTATGGCACCTGGCAGACTGGCAGGCTCAGTAGCATGAAAAGTGTCTTACCATGTTCACCAGGCAGCCCACGAGCTAGCTGCAGACTTTATGGCATAGAAGCTCTTGTTTATGGGTGACAGTAAGGCAAACGGTTATATTATTGATGGTTCACTGGGAGTACAGACAGGACATATACCTAGTAAATTCAGTAAGGGCAGGACACTGTGAACATTACTAGAGCGTGCCGTGCAAGGCTTAAATATATGTTCATCCTTCAGCATAATTCCTGGCTGCAGGACCAGAGCTCTTTGCACAGGATTGTGATTTTTCAGTGCTACAGTTGTATCCCTTTCTTCAGCTGTTTAAATATCACAAAAGGGTCCAACAATCAAGTAATCTGCTTCAGAATATTTCTTAAGAACTTTTTAAATTGCCTTTTGTGATTGGATTGCTGAGGTGTACAACAAGGCCACGTTTGCAAGATTTTCTACAGAACCGCAGGCAGAAGCAGTTTTTGTGGTGGGTTTTGGGGCTGGAGGGGGCTTTTTGAGAAGCAGTTGTGACTGCTTAATGTCTCTTTATCTCNCAACCCCAGCCACTGAAAATGCCTTGAGGTGATAACACCGACAATGAAGACGGATACTATTTAGGAGCTGGTCTGTATCCAGAACCATCAGGACCTGATCCTCGAGTACTTCTTTATACAAACTGTATTTACTCGTATGAAACCCCTGCTGTGGACACAAAACAGGTTTGATCCCTGGTGCTGCAAAACAGCAATCTTGGACTGGCCCAAGCACAAGCCAAGGCAGTTTTTCTAGCAGACAACTTTGCATTTGCTTCCCCACAGCTACAGCCATGCAGCTCCTGCTTGATTTCCTCCCAGATGTCGGAACGTCACGGTGGG
>VXBZ01001747.1:34525-54823 GCA_013399135.1 Heliornis fulica | reverse complement strand
CTTCTAGTTGCTTCTTAAAGAAGCCACACTGCAAAAGCCCCATACAGTAACATGGTTCCATCTTCATTAATGTATGACTCAATTCAACTTCTCAAGGGTGGTTAATTTTACATTCTTAATTGTTGATTACTTTGTTGGTTTTGGGTTTTTTTTTTTTCAGAATAAACTGCACACTGTCACTAAACGACACAAGTAAAACAATTTTTTTTTTTAGATTTATATGCTTTAAAGTGGGTTGTCAAAGTGTTGCAAGACCTCATACAGAGCATAATTCTGGATCTACCGGAAAGGAAAAGACAAAAATTTTCATTGGATTCAGGGTCAGGAATTTACTTGAAAGATGCCATATTACATATGCAAAAGTCAACTCATTTGCCATTTAACCCACTTTGATTTTTGCTTATCTTGTGAGGCAGACTAATAAATTTCAGATCTTTTCATGGTATTTGGGCAATGCAATAACTACTAAAGTAAGAAACATTTTATTTTACATAATTCTATATTCCTGAAATCAAACTGTTTAAAATAACAACAGAACATCAGATTTGAAGGAATAAGGTTATGTTTCAGATTAGTCACAAAGTATCAGATCTCTCAGTTCTGCTAGACAAATTTTAATAAGAAATGCTTTATTTCAAGGTGGAGTAAGACTAGGTTCTTGGGTTTTTTCTTTTTTTTTTTTTTACTTAGATTTAGGGAGGACACAATGTAGTAAGACAAAAGTAAAAAAGCAGATAGTTGATGGAAATAGTAATTTTTTCCAAGAAGCTGTCATTCCTAAAACCAAGGAATAAATTCTTCACCACTATTTTTTTTGTTGACATGCTTTTAATATTTTTGTGCGTTTTTATTGTATATAAAAGAATTTAAAATCTCACACAACTACAACTGTATCTATTTGACTTGTTTAGCCAAAGCAAATTGTTTCAAACACATATAATTATGAAGTTTAAGAGAGGTAAAAGAATAAGAGGGTGTTGTTCAGAGGGGTATGTGGTGGGAGAAATGCTGACAGACTTAGCTACAGAAGTATTAGGGAGCAGAACTACGGTAGTAGTATAAGCTGTGCGAACAGAGTCTATAATAGGATCAAGCTGGATAAACCTTTCTCCTTACGCATGAAAGAACACCTTTATAAGTCAGAGTTTTCCTCAGTTATAGTCCTAGAAGTCCAATTCATGAAAAGTTTATTGTATAAGATTGTCACTCAAGGTTACTAGCAGAGTCTGAAAAGTAGGGCAAGCATTAGATCTATCAGCTGATGTTTGAGCATGCAAATAATTTATTTTAAAAAAGACAGAATATCAGACTGATTTTTTTTTTCTGCAATGAATTTTGCTTTTACATAAGAGTGAACTCAAGTACTTGTACATTATGGTAAGCTGAAATATTTGAAGCTCCTAACTATTTGATGCATTGCACATATTGTTAATGGGGGTGATGAGAAACCTCAGCTACTGCCTCACCCAGATCCCCTCTGACAATGCTAATACCCCATAGTACTTAGGTGGTGAAAGCACAGTAGAATTTATATACTTTCTAGTCAACTGTAAAAACATAGTTAACTCATGTGTCTTTGGAAAACAAAAATACGATGGTTAAAAGTTCACCTTTTCTGTAAACATACGGTTATGTTTTTTTAAAAAAAGTCACACATTATATCTTGCATTACATTCTCCATGAAATTTGATTCAAAGTGAAATCTGTGAAGTACACAGTCACAACTAGGTTATTATATTCTGGAGAAGGAGGGCTTTCTGTTCATAGAACAGTAGAGAGAAGACTAAAGGGATAACCAGCCAAAGTAAGTAGGCCACAGGCAAAATGGGCAGTAAAATGAAACAAAAAATAGCAAATAAGAAATGCATTATAGAAGAACCCAGAAAAAGGTTGGACAGTATGGAGATAAAAATATGAACAATGCTGTTTGTGTGCTATTCTTTGGTATATGGAATAAATCTAGGTTGAGACATGAAGAGTTGTTCTCTGTACCTGTCACCCCGCCTCCCTTCATGACTCTAACTGGAATGAGTAAGGCTTTTCTATATTTTAGAACCTAAAGCTCTTTGCCTCTAGATGTCTTTGACAACATGTTTTCTTTGCAACTTAAATCTCTTCTGCTACTTCCCCATTTGAAGATGCAAATATAATGTGATCGATTTTTTTCTCTAAAGATTGTCATGCTACCTCTTTTATATCCATGAAGAAAAGATTATGAAATTTGTCTCTGCTGTTGCTGGACAATCTGCATTATTTATTTATACAAATAACCATCAAATTCAGCTCTTTTTTTGTTGTGAATTTCCTGTTAAAACCTTATGTGTTCAGTCAGGAAGAAACATAAAATGATTTATAAGAGAATACTACAGCAAAGAGCGTACCTGTGACTTGTCCTCTGTAAAGACTGTTGTAAGCATTTGAGAGCCACAGTCTGAGTTATGCAATCAGTCCATTCTTTTATCCATTCACAGAGAGGTCTAGAGCATTTAAGTGATATAAAATGGAGGTTAGTACCTGAAAGAATTCAACATGCTTTTACTTTGCCCTTCTGCAAGTCTACTATATGCTGTCTGATGATATGGTTACCAGAATCAAAAGCACCTTTTTGCTTTGCAATTTAGAGAGACAGAAAGCCAAGAATCACTGGAAAAAAAAAAAAGAATTAAAAAAATATGGAGAGAAAGAAGTAGATTAATTTTTCTCTTAGCATGTTTATGAAAATGGCTACCCTTTTTCTGAAAGTATTTGGTCGTTTTTGAGTGAAGTACTAATGAATCTGTGTGTGCCTTGATTTGTCTTTTCAGTACTGTGTCTCTGGCCAGGGGCTGGGATAAATTGTCTTCTATTTAGGTTAGCACATGGTTGTTTCACTGAAACTTTCTGCTTCTTTCACTGCTTCTTCTCCTTACAATAGAGATACCTGGATCTATCTGTCTGTACATCCATGTTACTTAAAGCAGCAATTTCTCAAGAGTTGGTGAGCCTAAGGAAATAGTCATGTCCACCTCCAGCACTCACAACCTAAATTATCCTCTGTAAAGACTTTCCACTGTTCCAATACCTTCTGCTCTTTCTTATGCCTGAGAAAATCTGTGATGGAATAGTTGCAATTTCTTAAATTAAAAATACCAAAAGAACAGCAAAATTAGAAGTACAGTTCTGAGTTTGACCCTGAGAGCGTGCTTGTACAAGAGTCTGAAGGAGACCAATACTTTGGTTACTCTGGAGAGCTGAAGCTGTTTGGTGCTTTAGTATGGCAGTGGGCCTGAGATAACATTTGCCTTTCATCAAAACTCTCAGCAGGCTCTACTTGAGTTAGTTACAGCACTTGACTACCACTACTGAAATTACTTCCAGATTGGAAGAGCCCCATCACCACCTATCTTGAGGCATAGGTCGTGGGGTTTGCACCTCCATAAGAAGACAGACTTCTATCTTCCTGTCTAATAAGTGCTACGAGCATCTGTCACTTCCACTTTTTAATTTTTTAATTTTAGCGTGTATTATGACACTTTAATCCTATAGCAAACACTAATTGAAACAGATTACACAATATTATTACCATTTTTCTTGTAGTATTTTTAAAGACAAATCCTTATGCTTAAAAAAACTATTATATGGGAGTCAGAGTTTCAACTAATGTCACTTCACTGAATGTCTAGAGCTTGATGATGGTGATGAAAAGGTCTAGTATTTATGGGTAAGAATCAGGGAAAATGGCCAACAATGCGGATATCATGGTGGGATGTTTTAATAGACCACTCAACCAGTATGAAGAAGAGATGAAATGTTCTACAACCACCTGGCAGAATTTTCATGGTTTCTAGACCCTGTTCTCATGGGGGACCTCAATTTGCCAGATGTCTGCTAGAAAAACAATACATTGGAAAGGAAACAGTCTAAGAGGGTCCTAGAATTTGTGGAAGATAACTTCCTGACAAAGCTGGTGGGGCTGCCAACTGGGGAAGATGCATGCTGGATCTGTTGTTTGCAAACAGGGAGGGACCTGTGGGTGATGTGACTGTTGGAGAATGTCTTGGACTTAACAATCATGAAAATAAAGTTTTCAATTCTCAGGGAAGTAAGGAGAGGGGCCAGCAGAACTGCCACCTTGGACTTATGGAAAGCAGACTTTGGCCTCTTTAGAAACTTGGTCCATGGAGTCCTTTAGGAGGTAGTCCTGAACGGCACAAAACTTCAGGAAGGCTGGATATTCTCCAAAATTGAAATTTTAGAACTTCAAGAAGCAGGCCATCCCCATTTGCCAAAAGAGAACGTAGAGGAAGAGGATTTACCTGGCTGATCAGGGAGTTTTGGCTGCAACTCAGGAAAAAAAAAAAAAAGAGTTTATAGCCTTTGGAGGGTGGGGCAGGCAACTCACAAGTTCTACAATGATGTGAGGCAATAAAATTAGAGAAGCAAAGTCCAACTAGAACTCAATTTGGCTACTACAGTAAAAGACACATCACCATTTCAATAAATACATTAACAACAAGAGGAGGGCTAAGCAGAGTCTCCATCCTTTATTTTATACAGGAGAGAATGTATTGATAAAGAATAGGGAGAAGGCTGAAGCACTGAATGCCCTCCTTGCCTCAGACTTCAATAGCAAGAACAGTCGTTCTTAGAGTACCCAGCCTTCTGAGATGGAAGACAGGGACAGCAGAGTGAAATCCTCATAATCCAAGGGGATATAGTGACTTGATCTTCCACTTAGACACACACAGCTCTGTGGAGTGAGATAGTTTCAGTGAAGGGTAGAGGGAGCTGGCAGAAATGCTCACCAAGCCACTTTCCATCATTTAACATCAGTACTGGCTAATCTGGAGGTCCCAGTTGACTAAAGGTTAACCAATGTGATGCCTAACTGCATAAGCTTGAAGGAAAATTTTGATAACTACAGGAGTGTCAATCTGACTTCAGGGAAAAATATGGATCAGATCATCTTGAGTGCTACCATGTGGCACTTGGAGGAGAACCAGGTAATTAGACCCAGTCAGCCTGTGTTTGTGAAATATAGGTAGTGCTTGACTAACCTGATCTCCTTCTATCATAAGATGAGCTGCTTAGTGGATGAGGGAAAAACTGGGGATGTTGTCTACCTACATTTTTGTAAAGCCTTTGATGCCATTTCCTGCAGCACTCTCCTGGAGGAACTGTCTGCTCATGGCTTGAATGAGCATACACTTCCCTGGGTGAAAAAGTAGCTAGATAGCCAGGCCCAGAATGTTGTGGTGACTGGAGTTAAATCCTGTCAGTGACCTGTCACAAGTGGTGTTCCTCAAGGCTCAGTAATGGGGCAGGTTCTGATTAATATCTTTATCAATAACTAGATGAGGGGATTGAATGCACACTCAGCAAGTTTGAAGACGACACTAATTATTGTGGGATAGTGGATCTGCTTGAGGGTAGGAAGGCTCTATAAAGGGATCTGGACTATCTTGATTGATGGGCCAAGGCCAATTAATTCAGCAATGAGATTTAACAAAGTTCAGTGCCAGGTCCTGCACATGTGTCACACCACCACCACGTAGTGCTACAGGCTTGGGGAATAGCGGCTGGAAATCTGCCTGGTGGAAAAGGACTTGGGATGTTGTTAACAGCCAGCTGAATGTGAGCCAACAGTGTGCCCAGGTGGTCAAGAAGGCCAACAGCATCCTGTCTTGTCTCGAAAAGAGTGTGGCCAGCAGCACTAGTGACGCAATTGTCCCCCTGTACTCAGTATGGGTGAGGCTGCACCTCAAGTGCTGTGTTCAGTTTTGGGCCCTTTACTACAAGAAAGACATGGAGATGCTGGACTGAGTCCAAAGAAGGACAACAAAGCATTTAGCAGCTTTTTGCTTTGGCAGGAGTGTTGGACTCGATGATTTCTTGAGCACCCTTCCAACCCCTACAAGTCTGTGAATCTGTGATTCTGTGAAAGCTGCTAAAGGGTCTAGAGCACAAGTCTGATAATGAGCGGCTGAGGGAACTGGGTTTGTTTTGCCTGGAGAACAGGAGGCTGAGGGGAGATCTTACTGCATCAGGAGATGTTTAGGTTAGATATTAGAAAAAAAAATACTTAATGAAAGGGTTGTTAGGCACTGGGACAGGCTGCTCAGCGAGGTGGTTAAAAGAAGAATAGATGTTTTGCTTGGTGTCATGGTCTAGTGTTGGACCTAGTGGGGCTGGATAGATGATTGGACTCAATGATCTTTAAGATCTTTTACAACTGAAACCATTCTAGAATTCTATAAAAAGTCTCACGTGGGGCACAGTGGCCTTCAAGATTCTGTTTGCCTATTCCTCATTCTTTAGCCAAAACCAGGGCCGCTTCTCTGTCATAAGATTCCATCCTTTATCTGCTTATCACAGCTGGTGTTTTTGACCTCATGTGTGACAACATGGCACAGAGAATGAAATAAATGTCTGGCCTTTTTTACAGATTCAGAGAATCACAGAATTTTAGGGGTTGGAAGGGACCTCGAGAGATCAAGTCCAACTCCCCTGACAAAGCAGGTGCCCTAGAATAGGTAATTTTTTTGTTGTGTGCAAAGGTGGAAAGGTTTTCCACTAAGAGAGAGATTGTAAAGAAAGGTGGTGTCTATAAGCTATTCCCAAACTTCCTAAAGTTACCTTGTTGAACTCTTGCCTTATATGCAGAGACCATTGTTTAAAAGTGGACAACTCCTGACAGAGAGAGTTATCATACAAAAAAGAAGTGGCCAGCATCTGCTTGGATTAGATAGAGACAAGGATGCTTTGGTACTCTGGATTCTGAAGGAGAGAAAACATTCAGATGTAGACTGTGTCCAGAAGAAACACGCTTTGTTTGAATTCCTGGGGGTAGGGGAGGCAGGGGAAAATGGTGACCTTCTGCCTGGCCTGCTTCTGTGCAACCTAAATTCTGTCTGTAAGAAGGAATGACACAGTCAGCATTTCAGAAGCTTAACAAATAAATTACTATAATAAATTACTATTATAAATTACTATTGCAAATTTGTAATTATAGGTCAGTTCTTAATACTGTTGTAAACCACACATTCCAGAGCTTTACAAACACTTAAAAACATATTTTAATCTCTTTGGATAAAAGAAGCTGCCATTGGCAACAATAGCAGAAATGCAGACTACGGCCCTGAGTTCATACTACAAAATTATGCTTTTGACTACTTTACACAACTCCCCCAGCACACAAGCTGTGTGCACTCACATACCACCCATACTAAGCTATTTCTTGTGACAGTTTCAGCTACATTATGGAAAAATTCAGTGATTTACTGTACCACAGCACCACACTGACAGTGCTGTCATGATATAATGTCTGGAGAACCTGATAATAATATCAGAGGCAATGTCTCATAAAGGGCACTCACTGTTAATGGCTCCACAGATGTATCAGATCCAAAGAAGCTGAAGGCAAGATAGGGTGTCAATAGCAGGGGCTTTGCTTCCTACAGATGCAACCAATCTTTTTGGATTTTTAAAGTTACTGAAGGTGCTGTGCTCAAAAGTAAGGAAAACCTGGATCAGTTAAAGTTAACTGTCTCTTTTTAACATAAAAAGGCAAAGATATAAGCTGATCTAGCTGGGTACTTCAGTATACACACTATATGAAATTATACCCTATGAAATTACACCCTGAAATACTTTTAATGCCAATCATTTTGTTACTCACGTTTCATCAGGGCAAATTAAAGCAGCTTTAATTTTTTTTTGTGTTACTCGCTACATTATTGTAATGTTATTATTTGTCCGTTATAGTGCCTTTGACCCAGCACAGACAAAAAATGCTGCATGCAGCCAACGCAAGGATAGATCCACAGATCAAGGTGGAAAGGTTGAGAGTAGGAGGCAGATGGTATCATTACACCCTTGCTGCACATGTGCCCAGGGTCAGTGCTCCATGTCTGTCACCCAGGTTTGCAGCTGCCCACCTATTCCTTGTGTGAGGCAGCCTTCCAGATGGTCCTTGCCCATGGGCATTGGCATGGTCTCTGCTGGCTAACAGTCAGGGCTTCATCAAGACGCTTACTAATTTCCTTTGTGTTGAGAGAAAAAAGGAGAGAAGAAGGTTGGTATTCTGGCTCTTAAGTTAGAAACTTACTGAAGCACTGAACACAGAAAATTAAGGAAAAGATGGATCCCGACATTTTAAATTAGTAGTTATCTACACACTGCATATTTAATAGTATAATAAGAAAGAAAAAAATCGGGTTTTCAACTGTCATGAAAAATCATAAGGAAAAACAAAAAGCAAAGTACTTTTCTATCCTTTGNATGGATCCAGGCTCTTCTCAGTGATGTCCAGTGATAGAACAAGGGGAAATGGTTCCAAACTGGAACATAGAAAGTTCCATCTTAATAGAAGGAGGAACTTTTTCACTGTGAGGTTGATGGATTTCTGGCACAGGCTGCCCAGAGAGGTTGTGGAGTCTTCTTCTCTGGAGACATTCAAGACCAACCTGGACACGTTCCTAAGTGATCTAGTCTAAATGATCCTGCTCGGGCAGGGGGGTCAGACTTAGTGATCTTTTGAGGTCTCTTCCAGCTCCTAATATTCTGTGATTCTGTGTGATTCACTCCCCATTTCCCAAGTTCACTGTGCCTTTTCAGCATCCTGTGACTACAGGTAGCCTGGTTGCCAGTGGTACTGGCTAGTAGGCAAAATTCTAGAGAATTGATCAGTGGTTCCACAGCATCACCATTTAAACTGTGTGGCACTGAGTAGTATCATCTTTTTCCCTCAAATATCATATAGCTCATCTTGAAATGATTGATGAGTTCAACTTGACACTATTCAGGCAGCAAATAGATTTCAGTTCGGTTTTAGTTTAGCAAGGATTAGCCAAACAAGAAAGTTCATCTCCTCCCAAGAGAGATCATTCACATTGTACGAAATGCTTCCTTTAAAAAGGAGGATGCACATGCTGTTTGCATTTGACATTCTTTTTGAGGAAAAAAATTGTCTTCCAAAAACTTTTTCATACTTTATACAAAGTACAAGACTTTAAAATAAGATTATTCACAAACTCTCTTCCAGCCTTCCCAGGTATTGTATTGCACGTTGCTTGGGATTCACTAAAGGGAGCTGTTTGTTCCCATCCCCACAGGCAGATGCTGTGATAATAATATTAAACACTGAACATACACATGAAGAAGTTTTTTTATTCATGCTCATAAACATACTAATTAAACACATACTTATTAAAGTTTTTAGTTTTTATTTCAAGAAAACTCCAAATATATTTGTCTCTATTTGGTTAATCTATTTTAGGTCCATCCAGCCTGCCCAATAGGCTTTATTGTTCCATCTTAATGTTTTATATAGTAAGTCTAATTCTGTTCACGCATAATGCCATTGCCACTTCAGGGAACACACTAGCTGGAATAAAGTTAACTTCTTGTAGCTTATATAAGGATCATGACAATAATATAAATTCTCATCAAGGAATCTTGGAAATGCTTTCCAAATGGAGAAAAAAACAGAGAAATTTCTTCTTGTGAGTTATTTTCACTGTAATTATTATTGAAAGCTTGCAAAATCATAGAAACACAGAACCATAAATAAGTTTGGGCTGGAAGATCATTTAGTTCCAACTCCCCTGTCATGGGCAGAGACACTCTCCACCAGATCAGTCTGTGTGAAGCCCCATCCAACCTGGCTTTTAAGACTGCCAGGGAGTGAGTCTCCACAACTGGACCCTCCCCAGATTTCCTGTAGCCACTTCAGGTACTAGAAGTCTGCTATAAGGTGTCCCCAGAACCTTCTCTTCTACAGACTGAACAAGCCTAACTCTCTCAGCCTGTCTTCACAGGAAAAGTGCTTCAGGCCTCTGATCATCTTAGTGGTCCTCCTTTGGACTACCATCTTTCTTCTACTGCGGACTTCAGAGCTGGTTGTGGTACTCATAGTTGGGGTCTCATAAGATGGAAGTAGAGGGGGGCAATCACTTCTCCTGGATTGTGGGTCATGCTGCTTTGGATGCAGTCTAGGATTCATTTGGCTTTCTGAGCTGCATGATAGGTCATTCCCAATTTTTAATCTGCTACTGTCCCCAATTCCTTCTCCACAGGGCTGCTCTTGATAAATTCATCCCTAGTCTGTACCAATACTGGTCATTGCCCTGACCCATGTCCAGGACCTCACACTTGATGTTGTTGAACTTCATGAGGTTCACACAGGTGCACTTTTCAAGCCTGTCAAGGTCCCTTCGGATGGCATCCCTTCCATCCAGTGTGTCAACCACACCAGCTACTCAGGGAGGTGGTTGAGTCCCCATCCCTGGAGGTGTTTAAAAGACAGGTAGATACAGTGCTTGAGGACATAGTCTAAGGGTAGACTTGGTGGTGGTAGGTTAATGGTTGGACTGGATGATCTTAAGGGTCTTTTCTATGATTCTATGATTCTATGATTCTATGATTCTATGCATCTAGGTATCACTGGCAAACTTGCTGAGGCGGCATGCAATCCATGCTGCTGTCAAAGATGTTAAATACCACCTGTCCTAATAGCAACCCCTGAGAAACCACTTGGTCTCCAAAAATGTGACAGTATTCACAATTGCAAAACTTGTTACCCATGTACTGTAAATGGAGTGTTTCAAACATGACAGGCTAGTGTAGATGCACAATACTGTATGTAGAGAAAAAGGATGCTATGACTTCTGCTGTGCTAATATTTGCTTGTGTGTTGGTGTCTGAACAGAGAGAGCACTGAAGAACTGAGGTCTTAGTGAGCATAAATTAAAATCAGAAAATAGGATCATTTAAAAGCAATGAGTCAGAATGACTGAACAGTGAAATCAGGTACTTTCCACAGAATGTTTATATTTTTAATTTTGTTGATGCTGAACAATGATGCTGTTTAGTTTGCCCACTTCACTGAAGGAAGGAAATGAGTATGCTTTGGATAAACATTCCAAGGCAGCCTAAACACTGTATAAGCATAAAAAGAAAACAAGTTTAATTCTTTTCCAAGCCTTTAATGAATAGGACTCCTATATGCACGGTAAATTAGGGATATAAAAATTCCTAATAAAAAGGATGAAATCACAACTATATTTTACAGGTTGGCATGAGTCATACAGGGCACTGGTGCATGGGGAAAACGCTGAGATAATCTTTCACCACCACTTCTTTTTTTTCCTTTTGAAAATGTTACCTTTTAAGCCTGTTATTGTGCCACAGAGCCATTTTGACTCTTGTTCCTGTTTTATTACAAAGCAATTTAGGGATTATAGCTGTGCAGCATCACTAGTTGTTTTATTTCTCTGACATAAAGGAGAGAAAACTAACACACATGAAATAAATAGGCAATAAAGAGAAGAAAGAAAGATTGATCAAAGGTACTGAAAAATTTCTTGCATGAAATGCCATAAAATAATTAATATGACTCATCATCTTTTAACAAAGAATAGGACACAAAATTCTGGTTTGATTTGGAAAGAAGATGTGAATTGATGTTGCTAGTATTTGAATTTTCTGGTTTAAAGGAGCATGGAATCACTTAGGTTACAAAAAATTACATCAACCCCTCCGTCAAGCTAAATAAATTGTCATTAAGAAGTAAGATAATTACAGCAATTTTTAAAAGCCTTGTTTGAATGATACAGCAAGAAATTTGTACCAAGAGGATAAAGGAGAATTTGAGTCTTCAAAAACACACATATTATGGTATCATTTTGCAGATCTAACGAGTTGCTTCACTTAACATTGTTAACACATCATAACTTATTTTGTGTGATGAGCCAAGACATTTTGCAACTCGATGTGAGAGAAGAAAATGATGGCTACTTCCCTGATAGAAATACAGAATATTACTTTAATATTCATGGAATAATGAATAAATTCAGTATGTCTCAATTAGAGAACTATGTCAGGTAGATACCCCAGAATCTATTGACTCTGATGAAATCAATGACAATTTTTTTTTTTTTTTTCAAGGGCCAGGATTTTAGCTTTTTGGTCTTGTTTGGGTTGGATTGGGTTCTGGGTTGGTTTTTTTGGGGGTGGGGGGGTTGGTTTTTTTGTTGTTGTTGTTGTTTTTGTTTTTGTTTTTATGTTTTGTTTTGTTTTGTTTTGGTTGGGGTTATTTTTCAGAAACACTTATTTACACAAAGGCATAACAGATAGAAAGATAAAACCTAAAGCCCTAGAAAAAGGAAAAGGTCATTGCAGTGGCACCAGAAAGTGGTTGGACTTTAGCTTGTTATGCTTCATGACTAACAAGCTCAGCACTGTAAACAGAACTTCTGCAATTCCCTTGTTAATGTATGTGCCTGAGACACTGAAATAACATCCCTGGGAAGGCTAAGTGGCAGTATCTCACTTGGAAACTGAAGCACTCCATTTCTGTAAAGTTATATGGCACCCTAGTGACAGAGCTGAGATTGTAACCTCCTGGAGTGCTCCAAACAAACGAAACTCAGTCTCAGCAAACAGTCTTTTGCTAGCCATGGAGATTTTGTCCTTGATTTCAAACTACAGTATCACTTCCCAGTAACAGCATATAGCTCATGCTTCACCAGAGCAAAAATAAAATGGAGCTGGTCTTGTAAAAATAATCTTTTGGCTACTGATATCTTGCAACTTGCCAGGTTCACCCAGACCTTGTTTTTGATAAAATCCATTCTTGTGTATTTCCTGTTACTATATATCAACTTTTAAAGAATGATACATTTGTGTTGCACCCACAGTTATGATTACACAATTTCACGCTTTGTGAAGATGTAGTAAATTAACTATATAATAAACAACCTTGGAGATGCCAAAACAAAAGTCTACCATTCATCCTTCATCTCTCGGTTAATTTCCGAAGTAATCTTTGGTTCGTTGCTTTCTACGCCAAATAGACACACACAAATGTACAGAGGCACACCACTGTTGCGAATTAACTTGTCTACAGCTATTAAATCTGGAAGTTGGGTAAATTTCTCTTTAGATATTTACTGGCTCTTAGTAATGAATAATCAAGAAAAATACACTTCTTCAAGAAAAATTTCTGTGGCTGTAAAAAAAATTTTTTTAGGCATAAGATAGAGGATATAATACTTTTCTGTATTCCAAAGCATTTCATGCGAAGTTTTCCATATACCCTGCAGTTATCATATACGTTAATGATGCATAATTCCTGTACTATGTTAACTCTTGTTATTCCTAGAACATTTCAGAGATACCAACAGTCAGATTTTCAAATTCAGAGTTTGTGACGTGGACAAAGATAAGAGGCAAAGGTTTGGGAAAAGCTAACTGGTAATTCAGTATTAAGTCCTAATCTCCTTCTCAGTTGGTTCATGGCAAAATAAAGTAACTGGTTATCACTTGTAAAATCCTGAAATTGCCCATTCTGTTTGTGGACATGTTCTTTCTTCAGAAACTCTTACGGCAGAGTTAGAAATATTGATTTCCACATTAGAGGGTAGGATTTGTTCTGAGATATATTGTTTTAGTGGCTAGGTCACGTATAGCTGGCATTCCTGTGGAGGAAGAGGACACATGTTATTTTAAAATATATATTAATCCTTTTTTTTTTTTAATCACTTTCAAATTTTATAGCACTTTCTATTGGCTTCAAGTTATAATCCTGACATGAGGGCTCTGTTCCAGTGCTGGGTCATCACAAGAGCACATGGAGAGATCTCACTCTTGGAGACACAACCCTGTTGAAGTGTTTGGTGAAAAAAAACCAACTGAAACAGACATACTGACTTTAGCATCAGGGCAAGGCTGATGCAGCATGTCAACGAGGGTATTAGTTCCTTGGAAACCTGCATGTGACATTTTTCTTACCTGAGTAAGAAAAATGTCACATCCCTAGGGGAGACTCTTGTGTGAAGACAGAGGCCAGATATTCTCTCCACTGAAAACTGGTGACAGTTCTCAGAAATGAAGTTGGTTAATGCACGCCTGTTTCCAACAGCTGCAGCCACTCTTCCTGGCATCCTGAGACACTGGAGAGAAAGGGAATACAGGAGGACTGTTGGGAATTACCACTAATCCAATATCAAGCAGTTACTTCTCCTAGCTAGATACTAATCCAATAACAAGTGTGTTCTTCTCCAAAGACACGTTCAGGGGCTCTCACTCTATGTGATCAGCTTTATTAGAATTTGGTGTCTATATTCCTTCAAGCAGAGCCTGTGGGACCCTGCACTGTCCCTGACTGTCTTCTAATGCATCACAGGACCCACACCCTCCATTCCTGTCTTCAGAAAGGAAATGCATCAGACATTGGGAACGCTTTTTAACTTTAAACATATCTCTTACCAACCTTTAAAATAATGATCAGCTGGTTTTGCTTCAGGTATTAAGAGGTAAAAGGCATTGCCACGATAAAAATGAACCATCTCCGTGCTGGAGTATGATGAAAACATTTTTTCCTCTTTGGCATTGCTGCACAAGCTGTGCTGTGTTTCTTACAGTAAATGAGAACCTATAGAAACAAATATCAGGTGCACACAGGAAACAGTGGAAGTGTGGTCAACTTTTATTTGATCCAGTTGCTAAAAGATGAGGTTTTTCTTTAAATAAGCCACATGCAATTTTGTACTGACTTGCATCAAACTGCAGTATGTCACATCTGATATTTTCAGTAGTTTATGTACTGAAAAAGAATGAGGTGAATTCAGGGTCAGGAGGATACTGTAAATGTTTTCCTGCTGTTCACTGTAATCCTACATGCATGTATGGGGAATAGTCCTATTTCTTTTTACACTTGTGAATACTCACACTGGGTCATACCTAAATCGGTGCAGAGCACCTGCAGACACAGGCAGGTGCCAGACTTCTTCCCTCAATCCATTTTGGCTCCACATTAATTAGATGAGCTGAAACCTTATAACCAAACTTACCTTCCCAGCCCCAATTCTTACAACAACCCAGTCTGCACTTGAACTCTGAGGCTTTTTGCTGATTCAGACCATTAATTTCTTCCTCGTTGCACAACAGTTCATAGAGAATGGGAAATCTGTGTCTGGTAAGTCAGATACTTGGGGAGAATAAGCATGTGATATGACATCGCACCACCTGCACAGGAAAGGCAGCCTGATGATTATATAATTGACCAATATCCCTAAGGTTACTGCGGTCTTCTGCCTTTGACAGAATATATGGCTGCAGCCAAAGTCTGATCTGTTGCACAGAGATACAAAATAATTTCACTGTATTCTTGGATGTAAATGAGACCAAGGTTCATGCTTCAGTCTCTCTCTTTACTCTCTTTCTTTTTTTTCTTTTGTGAATGTGATATTCTTCCAAGTTTCTAATCCATAAATTCCAACTCTGTGGTAGAGCGTACACAATGAAACTCTCCTCATCAAGATTTGGCAATGTTTAAAGTATGTCTGCTGAAACTTAAAGCAAGATAACATAGACATGAATAGATAGATAGATAGATAGATAGATAGATAGATAGATAGATAGATAGATAGATAGATAGATAGATGAAAACTGGAGGCAGGAAAAAAGAGATGGTAGAGAAAGGGCTTGAAGAATGTGGTGGGAAGATATAATCTATATTCTAGATTCCAAGAGGCTAACCTCCTTGCCTGCATTACTAGTATATCTCTTTTTTTGGAATAGACACCCAGGTTTTCAAACAAATGTAGGTCAGGCACAGAGTAATTTGAGCCTTATGACACTAATCCAATGAGCATGACTTGGATTTCCCCTTTTAGGAAGAGGGGGACTTTGTGATCCTGTGATATATTTCAAAACTTGTGAAGCTGAATCTCTCTTAGATGTTCATCATGTCCCTTGTGACTGCTCACTGTGCTGTCTCTCCTACATGTGGGACTGATGCCAGGTCTGCAACAGGCTGTGGATATCTTTAGGGAGCCCTGCGTAGAATGGAAATCATTGCTGTCGCTGTGCACATCAGTTGGGGGAGCCAAGTGAAGACACAGTGGTGGCAGTTCTGGGCATGGGAAGCTTCTTCTAATCCAGAAAGCTCTTCCATGCAGTCTGTGGGTGGTTCACAGCAGGGAGGAGTGATGTGGGAAAGCGCTAGAAGCTGCTGACAATTTCCATATTCCACCCAGCTTCTCCTCCCCCAAAATGTGCTTCTTCTCCCAACCATGTCCTCTTTACCCAGGTTGAAACACATGTTAACCAAGCTGTACTTTCACCAGTTCAGGGCTCCTGTCTGGTAGCTCCGAGTCTGCATAACATTGAATAGCCTGAGAAAAGGAAGTGTCCGACCAACTCTTACTGGGTGGCCTTGTCTCTGAGTTGTTTTCATCAAACCCAGATGGTCATGGTGGGACAGAGTCCTGGTGCTTTTATTCCACATGGGACTGCATCTGAAAGTAAAGCCTGAAGGCCAGGGAGTCTCAGACCACAAGTAGCACCACAATGCAGTGCTGGCAAGAGACTTTGCCTTGTCAGACTGTTGTCTTTTCCCATGAGGGGCTGTCAGACAGTCTGACTTGGAAAAAAGATGGTCTTCATCTCTCTCACTGACAGGGCTGCAGCCCTTGACATGGCCAGCAGAAACAACCTGCTTAGGTTATTGATACTGTCTCTGAGAAGACCTCTTAACTCTAAAAACATGAGCCCTCTCCTGGCATAGCCTGGCCAGAATGTGCACAGTGATCTCCTCCATGTTTGACTAAGACTATTACTGGGCTTGAGACCACATCTTTTATCTTTTTTCTCTTTTCTTTTTTCCTTTTTTTTTTTTAAGGAAAGAGAAAGATGGGAAGGAAAAACACATGTCCATTATTAGAGGTAAAATAAAGAAAAAAAAGGTAAGGGTCAAATACTGAGAAGATTGCTGTATGGCATGTCAGATGTAAGTATTTATAGCTTCCTGTGAATTGTTCTCATATAACATAAGGATAGCTTCTGGTTCTCTGGAACATGGTGGGTAGCAAAATTACTGAGGGATTCCTTCTTGAGATTTAGGGCCACCTGGGAGATAGGAGGAACACTTAGATTGTACTAATCTCTTGCTTGTACATGGTTTGTCTGCAGTGAAGACATCTTTCACTCTAGATATGTGACATGAGTGTACATAGCAGATATTGCATGACCATAACTGAAGAATAAAGGACCTGTTTTTGAACAGGTTACTTAACACATTTCTCAAACAGCTGTACCACTGTGACCAGAAGCATCAACTTCTGCTCTCCATAATCCCTGTTTGGGACTGCATTCACAAAGACCTGTTTCTCCTCAACAGATAATGCCAAACATTTTACACAGGCAGATTTATCTGTCTGCATGTGGCTTATTCTAGAACTGGTCTTGCAATATTCAATATCAATTTTAATTTCAATAGTGCCTGGCATAGTTAGAAAATCAGGCTTCTGGCAAATTTCAAATACCTAGCAAACAGCATAGTGAGGATTCATTTCTTGTAACCAGAGGAAAACAGGACCGATTTATACATTGCACTCCAACAATCAGTTTCCCAACTTTAAAACAGCGTTAATGAGCCTTGCCTGGCAGAGTCTGTAAGATTTAACTAATGTCTGGTTTAAAAGTACTTGGAGAGCTCTGAATGGAAGGTGTGATGGGAGTGCAAAGTATTACAGTTATTAGAGTCTGTCAGATCTCTTAGCAGTCCTTGCAAAGTTTCCAGATGCTCTCCAGCACTTTAAGTTCTTAATTTCACCCTTGGGGATTCTCCAGTTACTTCAGTACCCAGAAGCCCGGAAGAAAGCTTGATGTCCACTAGGCTCACTTTCTCTATATATTTCTCTAAGTGCATACCAATACTCACATCACTTGATTAAAGTCCTTTATAGCTAGAAACACCTTCTTTAAATAAATCCTTTGTAACCTACACATGCCTTTTTCCATGAGCTCTTTGTTTAAGCCTGTTTAGAAGTAAAACATTCTACTCCAACCTCAAGTATTTTCACTCATCCCTAAGCAGTACACATTCACATAAAAAAGCAACTGGCGATCAGTTAGCTATCAGGAGACTTGACCTTGAAGTCATACAGAGCTTTTGAATGAAGTTGATTAATTGCAGATAGAGTAAACCCTTTGAAACCTTAACCAGATGAGAATATTTACTTAATGTAACTCATATAAAACCCTCTTAAAACAGCATTTCAGGAGAAATCTCTGATCAGAGCTCATTGTCCACTTGCAGAAATAAAATATCTGAAGTGTGTTACTAGATGTAATCTGCTTTCTGCAACTGCAAGATACTGTTCAACCTGAGGTGAATGTACTTGGTAAATCCCAAAGACACAAGAAGGGTCTAGAGGTGGAAAGAATGCCAGACTCTCACACATGGACTTTGCATCATTTTCAGTGAATAAAATCACCTTCAGTGTTGAGGCTTATTTTCCATGCAAGTCAGAGCTATAAATGACTAAATCATAATAATGCTATTGGATGACACGGGTTTAATGATTTCAAATTACGAGAAGTGCTTATATTGCCACCTGCTGGGCTTTGTCGATTCATGAGCAATAAAAGCAGAGCAACAAGGTCTTTCACAAATGTGCGCTGTTTCTCACATGCCTTTACAGATACAGAGTGGTCAGTCTTTCAAAGTTGAGTGAACAGACAGAGTCACTGAAAAAATCCCAAACCCACCTGCATTAATGGCTCAAACAGACTACTTCTCACTGTTTTACACTTGGGCTAATCCCCAAACATCAACTCCTCTTCATGAAATCTGTTAATTTATTTTTTTGCTAAAATTCCAGTAAATCTATTTTTAATGTTCATATTCTAGCAACTCCTACCACATATGAAAGTGTCTGCTTGCAAGATGGGTCAAAATATATTTAATATACTGAATAGTGGGGGTGTTTTTGCTATAGTGCAAAATCTAATACTACGAAGAAAGGGTAACAAGTACTTGAATAATTGACACATGTATGCTGAATATTTTAGACACTTCTGTGGTTCTACAAATATTGTAGACTGCTGTCTGTGCTACTGTGAGACTTTACCAGTTACAAACTGAAATCAACTGTGTTGATGCAGTTATTGTTTAGTATTGTTTTATGCAAGGCAGATCATCAACAAGATGATGCAGCAAACTTTGTGCGGAAGTGATGGCCAAAATTCGTTATAAGTTTTCTGCAAAACAAAGTGTTTTCTAAACACCTTTTCTCTCCTTAGATTTGGAAAAATCCTGAGAGTGCGGACTAGTACAGATTTTGCCACTGGTGTTATGTGATCTGTAATAATAATATTCCTTCTTCAACAAAAATGACTTTTAGGAAACAAGTGAAATTAAATCTGAGGAGTCAGTGTATTTAGGGAATTTTTAAACTGAAAGATATTTTAATGTTATATAAAGTAAGGTGGGAAAATATGTTTTGAAACTAAAACTCAAAGTTTTATATCCTAAACTGATTTTACTCCCTTCACTATTATGCTATTGAGCAAGGACAGAAAACAACTTCCTAAAATTAGAGAAAAATCCAAACCTTAGAATGTTCAGGTTTCATCTGTGTATTGGTTTTTTTCTTCCACCTCCCAGGACAAAGGATTTACAAATGTTACGTGTTTCTGGGAAAACATGTAATTTACAAAAAAAAGTTTTACATATATTTTTGGCATTTTTCAAGGGGTTGCTTGCTGTTGTTTCAAAACCTAGGATAAAGTATACTGAGAAATGACATATTGTTGTGGTTTAACCCCAGACATTAACTAAGCACCATTCAGCTGCCTGCTCATCCTTCCCCTGCCAAGGCAATGGGGAGGAGAATGGAATGGGTTGAGATACAGACACAATATTCCATGTGGGATCTCACCGGGGCAGAGTAGAGGGGAAGAGGACCTCTCTTGACCTACTAGCCACCACCCTTCTAGTACACCCCAGGATGCCAATGGCCTTGGACACAAGGGCACACTGCTGGCTCATGGTCATTCTGCTGTCCACCAGGACACCCAGGTCCCTCTGACCTGTACTGCCCTCTAACAGGCCAGTCCACAACCTAATGCAGTACCTGGGCTTGTTCTTCCTCACATGAAAGACCCTACACNTACCCTACCCTTTTCCTTGTTAAATCTCATTGAATTTCTTCCTGCCCACCTCTCCAGCCTGTCTAAATCTTGTTGAATGACAGCACAACCTTCTGGTGTGTCAGCCACCCCTCTCAGCTTTGTGTCGTCACCAAACTTGCTGACTGACTTGCTGACTTGACTTTATATTATCTAAATAGAGGTATGTAGATTTATATTGTATATTAGAAAAAAGTTCTTTACTGTAAGAGTGGTGGAGCACTGGAACAGGTTGCCCAGGGAGGTGGTGGATGCCCCACCCCTGGAGACGTTCAAGGCCAGGTTGGATGAGGCCCTGAGCAACCTGATCTAGTTGGGGGTGTCCCTGCTTCTTGCAGGGGC